>APFE030262767.1:143067-161427 GCA_000404065.3 Pinus taeda | reverse complement strand
CCCCCCCCCCCCCTCTCAGTATCATTTCCAACAATTGGTATCAGAGCAGGTCCTTTGGTAAAAGCTTGATCACTTGAAGGAGATCCATGGAATAATGGGAAAGAAGCTTAAGAAGAATGCACCTAAGAAGAAGAAGACATCTCAGAAGAACTATGACAGTGGGAGTATCGATTGGGGAATATGCGGAAGAAGCACTTCAGATTCAGAATCACTTCAGAATGAAGATGAACAAGAACTGTCAAGTATGAATTTGCTATCCTTAGGTGATCCTGTTATCTATCTATTTGAAGATGATAAAAGTGATAGTGAAACAACTGAATGTGCTCTTATGGGTGAGCAAGAAAGATATCAAATAGAGGCAGAATTTAAAAGGCTCACAGACAAAATTAGAGATCAACAAGATCTATTGAACAAAAGGGAATGTGCCTTCAAAGAAGAATCTACCAAACTAAAAGCTCAACTAGAGGAAGGAAATAAGGTAAGGAAGTTATTCAAAGAAAAAGTCAAAAGTTGCAGGATGAAGTGACATCATTAAGAAATGAAGACAATGAAAGGAGCACAATCATCAAGAAACTCAGAGATAGATCCAGTTATTATGAAAGGCTTGAAGCTACAATTCACTCGCTAAAGGAAGATCTTGAAGAATCAAAGAAGCAGAATAAAGGACTACTCCAAGCTATTGAAAAATAAGAGAAAGAAGTTCTTGAATTAAGACATTAGTTGGAAGAAGGAAGGAAAGCTGAGGAGAACATAAAGAAGCAGTATCATGAAAAGGAAGAGCATCTTCAGATTGAGGTAAATATTCTAAATGATAAATTAGAAGAAAAGGATAAGCTCTTACGATTTCAAGATAGTACTAAAACTTTGGATGATATTCTTAGTAGTCAAAGGTCTCCTACCATCAAAACTAGTCTTGGTTTTTATGAATCTGTTGAAGGTGAATCTAGCTCACAAGGAAAGGCAAGGAAATCTAATGATAAATCTGAAATACTCAACAAGGAGATGAGAGGTCAACCCCATCAACAGCCAAGGAAAGAAATTCTTCAAAGAAAATCTTTTACTCCTCCGATAAATAAGGTTGAATGTTATGTATGTCATAATCTTGGACATGTTGCAGCCAGATGCAGAAGAAGAATGGTTCAAGATCATCACCCAAAAAGGTCATCACCGTCTAGGTACTTTAATGGATATTGTTTTTCTTGCAATATGTTCAGTCACAAAGTTGTTGATTGCTACAGAAGGAATATGAAACATGTAAGATGTTATGCATGCAACAAGCTTGGACATATAGCCAAGGAATGTAGGAACAAAGTACGGGCACCACACCAAAAGGAGAAAACATCATCACACTTGAAGATATGGAGGAAGAAGGAAGTCCAGTCAGGAAGATGTGGCACAGCACCATATACAGACATAACAAACTCAGGGGGAACTCAAAGTGTAAAACTTTAGTGTCCTAAATCTCATATGCAAGTTGCATAAAAGGAAGTCACATATATACATGAGTTTCACACTGCACAGCCACGTATATGTCAGTCTGAGGAAAAGCAGTCTGATATGATTCAGTCCCTTATTTGTTCTATTTGATAATGGTTACAATCTGCTGATGATGTGAGGAAATGTATTGATACTTGTATTATGTTTAGAAGTGTTTTTTTATCCTAACTTAATGATGATAATGCCTTGATACTTCCTGTTGATATATGCATGATTAGATCTGATAGTAAACAAGATGGCACAGGTTCAGGGGGGAGCATATGCTACATGGTTGGCATTATGGTTAGTGGCCCTTGGTGATGATGCTTATATGACTTAATGATACATCTTGCTATGGTTATGACTTGTCAATAATACATAGTTGATCAGATTTTTGGTTGATTCTCTGATGATGCATGTATGGTTCTTACATGGTGATATTCATATGGATAAGGAGAAGTACAAAGCTTGATGATGAGTCACTCATTTGATGTTGTCATCATATGCATAAAGATCATATAATACAGCTATGATGCATGATTCCTATAATTTCTTGGCACTCATATGGATGAGGATTGTTGCTGTTAATGATATCAAGAAGTCTTGTCTTGAGCTCTAGATACATAGTGCTGGATACATGGAGTTGCATTGTTGAAGATATGATGATGATGAGTTCTTACCCATATGATGATAGGTTGATACTTACATATGTTGATTGATGCAGATGTTCCCATGTGATGATATTTGGATCATGTAGATCTTGATGTTGATGAAATGGCTATGATTTTTTTCACATACGATATAATGTAAATGATTTTGTATGTCATATGATAAATTCTGTTCAAAAGGATGAGTTGATATCATGCCTGGTTATGGGACATTTACAGGTTACTGATCTAGAATTGGTTGTATACGTGAGTTTCATAAGGAGGATCTATGTATATATGCATGTTGTTGTGGATATAGTCGCGTGTATGACGATTTGAAGGAAATCAGTGGGCCAAAATCAAGATGAGAAGAGTCTGACAGAGACCATCTGGCACACATGGAATAGGTATAGAGGGAGAACATGATTGCTGGTCTAGATGCTTATGGAGCAGATCATACATTGTGCTGATGACTATCATGGTCTTATTTAGATGTTTGGTCTCATGTAAAGGTCATATCAAGACTCATGATGTGATGGTGTGTCTCTATCTATTGTATTCATTTGATGAAATCTCCTGTGATGTAATTTGTACCCCCTCTATGCATAGGAAGGATGATGAAATATTTCAGTCATGTATTTATTTTATTATCAAGGTCATGTAACGGCCTATGTTTGTTTCCCCACTATGACTGGGATGGATGATGCTATACTCTTATGTTATCATGTGTAAACCTTGATGTATCCCCACTTGGTTGGGTAGATGAGTCAATTCCCACTTGGTTGGGAGATGGATGTATGTATGAGTCCTTAGTAATAGGAAGGTCAATTATGATAGAGTCATGTTCTTCTTGTATAAAATTTTTTTGCAGACCTTGCTTACAGTCAGGGGGAGCATGAACAACAGTCTTCAACTGAACAGAGTTTTCAGCATGTACTCGGAAGGAGCATGGACAGATTGGTACATCTTGGCATATACAAAGGGGGAGCTCATTCAGAGATTTTAGCAGGTACTTAGGGGGAGTATGGTCAGCAAAATGATTATCAAAGAAAGAGATTATCTTGGTCTTCCGTTTGCCCTTGATGTCAAAGGGGGAGAGTGATTTGGTGTTGTTGCCATCAAGTCCAAAGGGGGAGATTGTTGGCATTATGATGCATGTGTTGTACTTGATGGCAACCCACTCGTAGAAGAACATCTCACTTATTTATAACTAGATGAATCTACAGAAGAGATATCAGATGTGACTGAATGCATGGGATGCCGGACAACTCAAAGGAATCAAATGACAGTTCTCAATATGACAAGTTAGCTTTTCCATCAAGTCCAAAGGGGGAGATTGTTGGCATTATGAGACAAGTGTTGACCTTGATGGCAAATCACTCAGATGATAAATTATAGTGCAACAAAGTTATTTTCTGGTTCTGCAGGTGCGGACATAAAGTTCACGCACTTTTATGGAGAGAAAAGTTCACGCACTTTCATGTAGAGAAACGTTCCTTCCATGCAGAGAAAAGTTCACGCACTTTCATGTAGAGAAAAGTTCCTTTCATGTAGAAAAAAAGTTCACGCACTTTCATGTAGAGAAAAGTTCACGCACTTTCATGCAGAGAAAAGTTCACGCACTTTCATGCAGAGAAAAGCACACACACATGGGAAATCTTATGGTTGGTTCATGGTATTAGTCCGACAGATTTTGATCCTATGGTTTTGGTCTGTGGTATTGCATATAAAAGAGTTGAACCCAAGTATTGGGTCCATTGTATTGTTATGTTATGGTTTTGGACCATGGTATTGAGTAAGGCTTAAGACTATAAAAGGAGAAGAAGATAATTAGGCAAAGGCATGAAAAAAGACTTGAATATCTGATGTAGCATGAGATCAAGTATGCAGGATATGGGTTATGATGCATTGCTTTATCTGAGCTAAGGAGGGATCTCACCGGTTGATGGAGAACAAGATCTAAGGATAGATTGGGATCAAATGGTTTGAAATGAATCATCTTTCTATGGTTTGATCATGGATAGATTAGATCTGAATTATTGATGAATGTTTTATTGTATGCATGTTATGATCTTTGGTGTCTAAAACAGCTGCAAAGTCATGATTGAATATGTATAGATTTGTACATGGTTTGGCTTTGGCGAAAGCGCATATATACGCGGGTTTGATTCATTGTAGTAGTGTATACATAATGAAGTATGATGTTGCAGTTGGGTTTGATTTTTATTGCAGAGTTTTGTAGTCTACTCTATGTTCTGGTGACTGCGTTGTTGACAAGGTTTCAGTGTTTCAGTAATTCAGAAATTGATGATGCTAGTATTGATTGTTTTGTGCTTCAAGGATATTGATGGGTCCAGTATGAAAATTGGATGAAACGTGGCCTTCAGATTAAGTGTTGTGCTTCAGGAGTATCCAGTCTGAAAATTTATGAAACGTGGTACCTGGAGGAAGAAAGAGAAGGTTGTTGCCTTCTGTAGGTCGGCACCTACGTACTAGTACATCAGCTAGCACAAGAGCTAAGGGGGTGATAGCTCCCTTCCAGTAGCAGCTGGAGGATGAGTAAAGGTTGGAGCATTTCAGTAGGCCAACACCTATGTAATAGTAAGTGGATCGGCTAGTACAAGAGCTAAGGGGGTTGGAGCTCCCTTCCAGGAGAGACTGGAGAATGAGAGAAGGTTATAGCCTTTTGCAGGTAGAAGTGTGCGTACTGGTATAAGAATGCACCAATACAGAACTATTATAAAAGAAGTTTCTTATTAAAAGAAGATAGAGACGACTTGCAGCAGGTGGTTTTCACCCACATTGGGTTTCCACCTTATATCATGGTGTTCATGTGTGCTTCTTGTGTGTGATGATCTGTTCTGTTTTACTGCACCTGCTTACTCTACATATGGTTAAAGAAGTTCTGATGCACTAACTAAAGATCAATATTTAATGGATTAATTGAATCATAAGTATTTTGGATATATGCTAGTTGCATTCGACACAGTTGCGTATACACGCGGGTTCCCTTAATTGAAGTAGCGTATATGTATCTAAGTATGGAAATGAAAAAAGTTTTATTGATTTGATAATACTGATTGAGCCCCCCATCTCAGTATTATTTCCAACAAAAAGAATATTCTCCCAATATTCTGTCAGAATATTTCTCAGTTTATGTTCCTACCTCACTACGGTTCCATCCTAGGCGCTCATGGTTCCACATGCAAAAATGATCCACTGCTCCTTGGCCCTAGCCACACCTCCTTGTCGAATGGAAAATGTTAAGGTTAATATAGAATCGGTTGGTGAAACCACCAACATATGAGTCGTTAGCTCATTGGTGGTAGAGGACTCTATGGTGGGGGCTGGTCCAATTTAAAACTCGTCATGCCCATATATGGTTTGGAATAATTTTTATATATGCGACATATGTTTTAAACCATCGACTTTTTTTATTTTATTAACGACAATGGTTCATATTTTGGGTCGCTCATTGGTAGGCTGATCCACATGGGTTGGGTAGGTTCAAACCTTCCTGACCTCCTAAGACGTGGCACCTTTGTGTTGGTGGGTGGGGCGGGTCCACTGGTTAGCAGACCGACCACCATATTATGTTTAACAAATATATATGAATGCTGTTGGGGGGTGGCAGCCCACTACCCCAATTTTTATTTTTATTTTTTTATGTAATTGGACAAAAATTTAATGGAATTTTTTTAAGGGTTATTAGGAAAATTAAAGAGGGAAAAAATTCACCATTTCTGACCGCTATTTTTTGTGCGTCATCGATTCGCCAAATTGTTGCCTCGTTAGTGATAGCCACTTGGCCTAGTTTGACCAAAAGTTTGACTAGCTATATCCTGAGCATATGAACTTAGATTTGAGTGCCGTTTGCACCATTGGAGTCAGGGCGACAAGCTCTACAAAATGGTACTATTTTCACTTCCATTTAATAAATTTTATTTTTGTTCTTTTTCAAGGCCACTTCTATTTCTGGAGCCACCTCGATTAACATTAGATGATTTGTCTTATTTGATAATTGTTTGTGGTGTATTTTTTTGCTTATTTAGCTTCTTTCATTTGATTATTATTGTTATTCTCTTCATCAAACAACTATCAAATAATAAGAAAAAGGACACAAGATATGGGTGATCAAAGAGGGCCAAAACATCTCCAATATGAGAGGAAGAACCACAAGAAATATTCTTCTTATAGAATATTTAATTGATTAATTCCAAAACCTATTCCCTTGACCAAAAACCCCTCCAAGATCAAGTCAATCTTTTCTCTTTTATCTTCAAGTAAAACTAATGTAATTTCTCCTTTTTCTTGACCTTGACCCTCCAATACTAGACAAATTGTCTTCTTGCATTTTTTTGGCTACCCGTAGCTCCCTTCAGTTTTCGCACGTGTGATATTGTAATGACAGTTTGGACTGTTATTTTTCCTTTTCTTGGAAATCTCCCTTTTCTTCTATATCTTGGTCATAAATTTAGTCTATATTGACACTATAATTCAACTTCTATGATATGAATGTAGCTTGATCTTATTTCTACAGTGGAAGCCCTAGATTCAACTTGCACATGAGAAATATTTAGCACAAACAATATTCTTGATAATCCATTTTCCTCTTCTCTTGATCTTCTTATTCCTCCCTGAATTTTTTAGTGATTGCTCCATTTCAGATCAAACTCTTGTTTCTTACTTGGAGCATCCATTGAATGGGGCCAAGAACCTTATATATATACCCTTCCAGTCACTTTATATAGGCTGATTTATCAATGATTTAGGAAGAATTGTTGCTTGGGTATGCTAACTTGTTTGTTAGATTTTGACTTGAACTTGGAGGGTTACTTAGACTCAAATAATTTTTCTTTATGCTATATTCCCAAATGGGTCATTCACACATGAAATTGACTTATAAGCCCTTGAAGATATCAATGGGTGCTTGAATTATTAAATAATTTCCTCTTGAGCATGAAACTCATGCCTCAATAAAAAAATAATAAATTTATTCTTTTCATTACAAGAAATCATGATTACATATGTCATTATGAAGACCAAACCGAGTTACATATTTCAACAATCCCTATTAACTAGGGAGGTATTCATAATCCATACAAGGTACTTGCACATTCTCCATCTGAAGAATTCTCATAAGAAGATTCAGATTGGTAACCCATCTGTTTAGCATCACATCATCCAACATTTTCAGATAGCAAGACCTTAACTAACAAATCTATCTCTCCACAAGATTAGAGCACAATGCTGGTGAGACCAATTATTTATAGACACCTTGATCATTGTCTCTCAAGGAACATATTGTAACATGATTAGTTTTGATCAAACTATGTGATCAAACAATTTTAAATGTATGTATTAATTAGGATAAGTTGATAAATAAATAAATGAGGGTGAGCACATTTAAATGCACCCTACCTAGTTTATTTGTGTAAACTAGGGAAAAGAGCTAACTTGTTTAATAAACCCTGGAAATAAAACTTATCCTAATGTTTTGAAATTCATTAATAAAGTGCTCTGTCAAAGATTCGATGGGGACCACCAGCACTAATCCTCGGGCACGTCCTCACCGTAGATTTCAACTCCGCCCAAATCTGACAGCCATCTAATTGTCTCCCCCCCCATGTGATTATGCTTAACGTCGAGGCGGGGGTACGAAAAAGTAGTTTCTCACTGCTATGTGTCCTTCCACTGAGATTTCGGACCCCCCTCCACCAATACAAGAAACCTCTCCCCCCTCCCCAACGAAAATGGTATCCGCTCCCTATGTAAACCACTCATCTTGATTACGTTGGCTTTCATAGCATTTCCCCACCAATCCACCACTGGCACTTATCTCCTCCTGCCTGATCCCACTCACCATTCCATTCCCATGCCTTCCTTCCATGTCCACGTGTCAACTATTTCTTCCAACGATGTGCCTCCACATCATCTCCTACCTCCACATCATATGCCTGTCTCATGATCAGCTAAAACTATGTTTTTTCTCTATACAACACAGTAATGTCAAATATTTCTTACAAAAAAATTAGAACCAATTTTAAGAAACTGAAAGACATTTTTATTTCTAACATCCTCATGTATAAAAGCCTCTCTCAGTTTTCTAATAGTTGTTATGGTTTGGGAGATGAAAATGCATTTTTGAAGGCATGTTTTTCATAAATTCCCTGTTTTAGCCACCTTTTTGTAGAGAATATTGTGGCCAAAACAAGATGAATCTTTAGAAACAGGAACACATTTTTTTTCATAATATTCCAAAATACAAAAGCCTATCTCATACAGGTCTCAGGGGTTGGGAGATACACTCTCATCATGTTTAGCCTATTTTTCCAACTGTGCAATGTCTTGTTTAAGCCATCGTTTTGCAGAAAATTTTGTGGATAATCAGAGATGAATATTGGGAAATGGGAGGAGGTTTGTGTTTCTAATATACTAGAGTAGAGAAAACACTCACAATATTCATACATATTGTGCTTATTGAGATATTCAAAGGGATGATGGGACCCTATTGTTTAGAAATTCGGGAGGAAAACGCTCAAAGACAGTTAGTGACTTGGAGGCCACCTCATCAAATATGAGTTGCAATCAAATTGGAACTACTCTTATTTATCAATAGAAATCCTCAAGGATAGTATGAGAACTCTTCAAATTTCTCTAGTTACCTTTATTTCTGTTCTATTTTTGTAATACGGTTTTAAGATATTTGTAATATCTCTTGATATTTTTATCAATATATTTTGTGAGGAAATTGTATAAATACTTCACCAATTGAAGTAATATGTGTGGGATTTTTATGCTAAGGGTATTCACTTTGTAATAGATTCTATTATAGAATTTCTAATGAAAGCCTTCCGACTCTAGTTTATGACATAATTTTATGTTTTCTTGTATGTCTTTCTAGTGTTTCCATGATTTCTTTTCTGCACATGTTCCAAGCATTGTAGAAGATATGGGTAAGGATAGATTGATTTTCAATCTTCGTGAAATCCCCTTCAAATTAATAATCATTTAAAGGGATTAGTATATTGGACTGTTTTTCTAAGTTAGCTCCTCTTTGAACCAATTTTATTGTTTGTACTTCTATCTTCCTTTAATATGTTTCGTTGGGTTGTAAAAATCTTCTACTCGCATCCAAATTTCCCTCGTTGTTAAGTAGTCTGTCTGACTACTTAATCATTAGGAATCTCCTTATATTCTTCTATCATAATCCTTGAAAGGCTAACTTATTTTGTCAGGCTAGAAGCTGACACATTCTAAAGCGACCGTGTGAGAGAGGCATTTAATCATGGATAGGGATTGTCATTGATCACCAACCACCCCCAATTAAAACCATAAATATGGCCATTATGCTTCAAAGGTTGTTGTTCAGTGAAAGGTGAAAAACGTTAAACAAAGCCCCATAACTAGTGAGGGATACCCCTTTGGTTCAAGGGCCATCTTGAACCTAAAGACTAGTTGAGTTGGTTTCCTGGTGTACTTTTTGCAGCCAAGGACTACCTATGGGAAACATGTACAACAAAACATATCCCACCGAGGTGTTCAAAGGGTGTGTCCTTCCAGGACTATTCTAATCTTCGATTCTCAGTCCTCAAAGAATATTGGTCCTCTATGACTACTCTTATCTTGGATGCCCTACCACATCCCCAAAGAGTATCAAATGCCAAATGCTTGCCCAATCCTCCATTCTGTAAGAGCCCTGGAAAAATTCCATGTAATAAAAGTTAATAAAGAGAAAATAATAACCACAAATGGTGGGACACTTATTCCAAGTTGAATTTTTGGCAAAATCCTAGTGATGGGGATCACTTGTGACTATTTATGGCGAAGGAAATTGGCAAAGGAAATGGCTAAGGCTTTGGAGGGGAAAAATGGCATTTTGGCACATTTATTTATGAAAATAATTGAAATTAGGAGAACAGGGAGGTGAAAGGTCACAGGTTGCATGTGAGGAGAAAAATAAGGGAAAATAATGGAAGATGAAGAAAATAGAGGCTTCATTCATAAAAGGATTCTGAGGGTCAGTTGGTAACATTTTCTTAGTTTAGTTTTAGACCTCTCTCATTATTCTCTCTCTCATACTCTTAGAGACTTAGATTTTTCTTGGAGCACTCTTGGAGGGTGTGGCATACTTTGATTACTAGAGCAAGAAGGAAAAGGAAGAGCAGAAAAGCATACCAAGGCATCGGGATCAACAACTACAACGAGATTGTTTGCAGGTACCGAGTTTCATGTATGTTTTCCTCACTAGTTTTGGCATGCATGGCATATGCATATGGATTTCTGATCATGATCTGTCGTGGCATGGAGGATTTCATATATTGACAGTGGATTTCCTAGTCTTACCATTTCCTGGATAGCCATGGTGATTGTGGGTTTATTTTCATTGTTTTATTGTAGTCGATTCTCATGTTCTTTAGCTTAGGTTAAGTTATTAGTCCTCAAAGCCCTAGTTGGAAAAATGCTCTTGAATTCCTATAATAGCTCGGGTTGAGTTACTAGTCCTAGAAGCCTTGGTTAGAGAAATTCTCTGGAAGCCCTTAGTGGGTCGAGTTACTAGTCCTGGAAGCCCTTGTTGGGAAAATGCTTTAGAAGCCTAGTAAAAGTTGTGGGTTGAGTTACTATCCTAGAAACCTTGGTTTGAAAAATGCTCTGGAAGCCATGGAAGGCTTGGATGGAAACCAATCTAATGATAGTTTTCTAATATCGGACCATGAGGTGGAAGCATTATTTGACAGGTTGAGTTGGATGGCCTCTGGAAGCCCTGTATGATTTTTGATTGTTCTGTTCTATGAGATCCCACATTCATGCTTGGAATATGACATAGGGGTGAATGGTTGAAGAGAGATTTGGCTCAGCCATTCTATGCTTGGGTGGAATGTGGATGTCCCATCTCAAGTTTGGATTTTTCATCATTAATGAAAGGTTATTTCTCCTTGTATTTCTATGAGAATTTTGATGGATTATATGTGGTCTATATGGTTGTAATTTCATGAGTATTTATCTTCTATTATGTTAGTTATTTATGTGTTTTATGATAGTAGCTATGTATGGCTCTTTTCTTGTTTTTACTTGTAATTGAATGATCAATGTATCTATGACCTAATGATGGAATGGAAGTTGATGTTTTGAGACATCGATGTTTCTTAGTGATTCTCAACTAAGTATGAGACCCTTATTCTCAAATCGTTATTTACACCTCTAGATTACATATTTGTGATATATTTGATGAAGTGTGTGTCATGGCTAGTAGGGGTCTAGTGAAGGTTTTAAACAAGTAATTTCTTTAGTACTTTCATTTCCTTGTTCATTTACTATTTTGAAGGTATCATGAAGTTCTGGTCAGTGACTTGGGCTCTAGGCCTAAAAATGTCAGATGATCCAAAATACAAAATTCATAGTTCACAAAGTTAGGATAGAATATTTATTTATTTATAATATTTAATTAAATATCGGAGACACTTAGAAATATAATATTGTTGTAAAAGATATGACAACTGGAATAATGTCATATCTTAGCCTCCAATTTAGGAGTAGATTTAGTGGATTGGTTAGAATGGCATTTATTGTAAATGGACACTTGTTAATTTAATTAGTCCATAACTAGAATAGGGTAGGAAATTAAGCTTATATGTAGCGCATTCTCCTGATTGCAGGAGTGTTGGGGTGTGCGTAAACTCTTACAAAATTATTATGTAATTTATTTTATGATTAATAAAATTGTGTGTCTGAGGACACTTTTGCCATTATAGTGGTATCAGAGCTCCAATAATGCAGTTGATGTGAGGAAGGTATTCCAGGTCAACGAAGTCTTGGAAAACTCCATTTAATTGACCAGCACATGATTGGTATGAAAATTGTCCAGTTATTTTTAAAAGGAAAATAAATTTGATTATTAGTATTGATTTTAAAAATTTTCCAGTTAAAAAAAAAAAAAAAAGATGATTCTTCACTATCACAATTTCCGTGTAAGTTCTATTTCATCAAGCGAGGCAAGTCGATAGTGCCATTATTCTCATTCACGTTCAATGATCTTTTTAAGCTCCGCTTTGATATAAAATCATAGAAATTTCTTTCAAATAACTCCGCGGGGAAGGTGAAACCCTAATTGCTTGGATCCCGAGATGTTCGACCCATTAACATCAAAAACATGAGGTGTCCATGTACTAGATCTTCTACCTGGGCTCTTAGAAACGAGTTAAAATCCCTCTGGTATTGACGACAGTAAGCTTCTCCAATAGCCCTAGATCCCACACAGACAATTCTGTCCTTGTTCCACGCCTCTGAAGTTTTCTCTAAAATCTCAGCGGGAACTTGAGAAAGCCAGTGAAGACTGAACTACGAATGAGTAAAATGAAGACATCTTGAATTTTCTTTCTGTCTGTTTAAAAACCAATCTGGAATCTTGAATTTTTTAGGATTCGTAACAATTATCATCAGATTCTCAAGTTCAAGTGAAAAAATTTCACGAACTCTCTTGTTCATATCAACATCAGCCTTCTTGCATACAAGACTGGCCAAACATCGACCAATTCCCTTGATATAAGACAGGGCAAACATGATCTCCTGTCGCCCATGAACATTGGTGTTGAGGACATGAAGAATGTGTTGAAACTCTTCATTGGTAATCAAAGACATTTTTGCAGAATGTAGGAGCCTCAACAGTTGCCAGTAACGCTGAGTATTACAAAGACTGCTAGGGCTAGTATTGAGGACTTGAAATAGCCTACCATAGAATGAATGAGAAGGAACTTTGACCTTCCGCAAATCACTCCATCCCATATCGCTCCATCCATAAGAAATTGACTTAGCCAACAATGAAGTGGCTTGCAAGACCTACGTGGAAGGAACTCAGAAATCGCCAACCTGAAAGTCGCTTGGTTCTTGTCTGGATGATATCTGCAAAGCAGAAATCACCTCAATCAGAATCAAAGGTATCATAATTAAATATCAAAGGCCATAACTTTTTATTTCAATAGAGTGGAGTTTAAATTGGACAAGCATTTTTCTGGACTTGTGTTTAACTTCATGTTTGAAAGCGTTGGGAAAGTAAAATGCTTTTACATGAAAAGTCGGGAAAGTAAAGTTTTTTTTAAAATCACTCTTATAAAGTGATTTTCAATTTTGTAATTAAATGGAGAGATAAGGTATATATTTTTATGTAATATTTTATTCTTATTGGAGTAATAAAGATTTTTTAATATTTATGGAGTAACAAGGTGACTTGTAATTTAATTTTTGGAGTAATAAGGAGATTCCATTTGTAATGTTTTATTTTGGAGAGATAAGAGTGACATTTTAACTCAAGGTAATTTTTTACTTTGAGGTGGGGTTAGAGTAAATTTTTCATAAAACGATGAAATGATTGTAAATCAGTGAAATTTTGAAAGTTTTCACTATACATTTTTAAGAGAAATTGACTAGAGCCAAGTGCAAAGCTCAGTTATTTTTCTCCTCCAACTACTATACGAGGGTCAAGGCAAAGCCCCAATAGATCTCATTTTGCGTGGTTTGCTTCATGTGATGTGTTGCTCATATTTTCCTTGTGATTGATTCTTCCTGGTACAAAACTTCAAAACTACAATGTCGAAGTTAATTAATCTGTTCTCTGATTTTGATAAGCTTGAAAGGGATAAAATCATACAAAACATGGAAATGTCTCAATGAAAGAACTCTCATATATAATGAATTGTGGCAAGACATATGTGATGGAGACATTAACCCTAATAGACCCACAGATGTAACTTCACTTGTAAAATGGGAAGTTAAAAATGTCAAGGCACTAGCTCTTATAAATTCCTCAGTTAATGATGAGATGTATATTGATATTGAAAATGCCTTAGATGCATGGACTTCTTTGCATACTTTCAAAGATATTTTTGATACACAACCTGAATAAAAAAAGGTTGATCTAGAACTTAAGTTTCTTCAACAAAAACTAATTGAAGGAGGATATGTCCTTGAGTATATCTCCAGGCTTAAAAATATTAAGCAAGAAATAGTAAAAGCTGGTTTTCCACCAGTAGATGAAAGTTTCATGACCACAATTCTAATTGCTGGATTGCCTTCTTCTTACACGCATTTTTTGGAAACTCTAGAAGTGACCAGAAAGTTAGATAAATTAAAGTATGATGAGCTAAGTGAGATGTTGGCTCAACACGACAAAACTCTAGAAGTGACCAGAAAGTTAGATAAATTAAAGTATGATGAGCTAAGTGAGATGTTGGCTCAACACGTGTAAACCATCATCTCACAATTCTAGAGGAAGAGGACATTTCAATCAACATCCAACAACAATCGACATCCAACAACACATATTGGACAAGGTCGTGGAAGAAGCAAAAATAGAGGAAACTTTCAAGGAAGAGGAAACAATCAAAATAGAGGCAAATTTTAAGGCAGAGGAAACAATCAAGGAAGAGCTCAAAGTCAAGGCAGAGGGCCAACTCAAAACAGAGGTCAGAGTAGAGGCAGAGGACAATATCAAGGAAGAGGCAGAGACTTGAATCAAATTATCTACAGAAGATGTAACAAAGTGGGATTTTTTACAGAAGATTGTAGAATTTCCATTGATAAAATTACGAAGTTCCATCAAAACACAAATTGATTTTCCATAGATCAAGATAATGATAGTTCAGAATATGTCTTCACATCAAGTCAAAGATCAGAATCGGCAGCATTAGTTTCCACCTTTTTCCAAAGTGATTATGAAGATGCATCGATTTGAGATATAGGAGCAACTCAACACATGACTTTTCGACAAGACTTCTTTTGGAACTTCCAACCATGCTACCTTAGTTCTATCTTTCTTGCTGATAATACAAAACATACTCCTTATGGAAAATGTGTTGTTAAAGTTTATCTTCCTGACATTGGAGAAAGATTGATTTCAAATGTATGGTATGTACCCACCTTTAAAAAGAATTTGTTGTGTTTAGTCTCGATCCGATAAGCTGGACATCAGGTGGTTTTAGAGGATGGCCTAGTTAAAATTAATTCAACCAAACAACACATGAAAACAATGATGATAGGATATGAAGATGGAAAATTATTAAGGATGAAAGCACAAACATTTCACTTATTAGATTATGGCATGTGAGATATGGACATCTAAACTTTGACAGTCTCTCTCAACTGCAAAAACAAAGAATGGGTAAGTGAATTCCTACCTTGAAGAAAAAAATGCAAGATGTGAAGCTTCCATTTATGGAAAACAAGGTCGAGAACCTTTCCCAACAAGCTCATGGCGAGAAAATAGGCATTTGAAATTAGTACACAGTGACATTTGTGGACCCTTGCAAGCTTCTCTGGGAGGTTTCAAATATTTCTTGCTCTTTATTGATGATTTCAATAGAATGATATTGGTTTACTTCTTGAAGCATAAGTTAGAGGCATTTGAAAAGTTTAAAACTTTTCGTCAACTTCTTGAAAATGAAGTCAAGGAAAAGATTGGCACTCTTATAACTGACAATGGAGGAGAATTCACTTCAAATGAATTCCAAAGTTATTGCAAAGACAATGGGATCAAACAAAATCTTACAAATGTCTACACTCCACAACAAAATGGAGCAGTATAAAGAATGAATCACATTTTTTAGGAATGGCGAGATATATGTTAACTTTTAAAACGTTAAGACCTATTTATTTGGCAGAAGCAATCTATACAACTGTTTATTTATGCAATAGGTCTCCGACTACTTCTTTGGGTGGAATCACACCTTATGAAAGATCGTTTGGTTTCGCACCTAAAGTTAAACACCTTAGGTTTTTTGGTTCCATGTGTTATGCCTTAGTGCCAAAATAAAAATGAACTAAGCTAGACTCACGAAGTTTCAAATGTGCAATGATTGGATATTTAGATGAGAAGAAAGGGTACAGACTTCTGTCAAATGGGAAATTTATTGTTAGTAGAGATGTAATTTTTGACGAAAAGGAGAGTAAGAGTGCTGAAGAAATAGAACATCTTCTTCAAAAATTGGAAACAAAAGGCGATAAAAGGAAAGGAAACAATCCAAGTCAACCAAATTCACAAAATTGGTATGATCTTGATTTTCCTTCCTCTGAAGATGATTCATCCAATCCATCTACTTCTCCAACACAGTTTGCGTCTTATGGCGGTTCATCAGAATCTCCTAGTAGCAGTAGCTCTTCTAACAATGATTCTCCACCCCCAGAATCTAAAGTTGATCAATGTACCTCAGTTTACATTAATCCTCTTTATAATGATGGTAGCTTTTCAGAATCTCAAGCAAGTGAACATCAATTTCCAAAATGGGTTGTTCAACTTTTGAAAGATGTAAGGCCCAATGAGAATAATAAAACAAGAAAAAGGAGGTCCACCAGGAATGAAGGAAATTTTGCCTTAATCATGAATGATATTACTAAACCCTCCATGTACCAAGAGGCAGTAAAATATAAACAATGGCAACAAGCTATGATTGAAGAATATAAGGTAGTTCAAGACAACAATACTTGGAAACTCGTTGATTGTCCTCAAAATGTTAAACCCATCGGATGCAAATGGGTTTACAGAATTAAGTACAACCAAAATGGAGAAATTGACAAGTACAAAGCTAGACTTGTGGCTAAAGCTTTTGCGTAGTAGGAAGGAATTGATTATGAGGAGACTTTTTCTCCTACAGCAAAATGGAACACCATCCTCTTAACACTCGCATTAGAAGCACTAAAAGGATGGAAAGTTCATCAGATGGATGTAGAGAATGCTTTCCTGAATGGAGATTTACGGGAAGATGGATATATGACACAGCTGCCAGGTTTTGAAATTGAAGGGCAAGATCATAAAGTCTATAATCTGATTAAGGCTTTATATGGGTTAAAACAAGCTCCATGAGCTTGGTATGCCAAAATGGATGAATACCTTCAGAAAGTTGGCTTTCAATGAAGTGAATTTGATGATACTTTGTATGTATGTCAACAGGGTCAAAATCTAGTGATTGTTTTTATATATGTAGATGATTTGATCATTACTAGAAACAATGATGATCATATTGTACAAGTGAAAAAGGAGTTACATGTAGGTTCTAAGATGACAGACTTGGGACTACTTCACTGCTATCTTGGAGTTGAATTCTTCCAATGTCCACATCATATTTTCATTTATCAGAGTAAGTATGCAACAGAAGTTCTTCAGCGCTTTGGAATGCAGGATTGCAAGCTTGTTCTTACCCCCATGGAACAAAACTTGAAACTTTCAAAATATGAAAGAGGGGAAAGGTGGACAACACTACTTATAGACAGTTGATTGGCAGCCTGATTTATCTGACAATGACTCGACCAGATCTATCTTATATAGTTAGTATTCTTTCACGTTTTATGCAGGAACCACGAGACAGCCACTGGAATGCAGAAAAAATGCTTCTATGATATGTCCAAGGAACAAAATATTTCGGTCTTCTTTACAACAAGACTAAAAACTTTGTACTTGGCAGATTTTCAGATGCTGACTTTACTGGCAGTATTGATGATCAAGCATCAATGTTTGGTTATTTAATGAACATGGGGTCAGCTGCAATGTCTTGGAGTTGCAAGAAATAAGTTGTAGTGGACACTTCTTCAGCTGAAGCATAATACATATCTTCATGGGAAGCAACATGTGAAATTTTTTGGTTGCATAGAGTTTTGCATGATTTGGGCGTTCCTCAAGTAGAAGCTACATCATTATTTATCGATAGCCATTCAGCCATAAAGCTTGCCAAGAATCCAGTTTTTCATTCCAAAACAAAACATGTGGACACCAAGTATCATCACATTAGATCGCTCATTGCCAAGGGCATCATCTAGCCAGTTTATTGTCCTTTAGAAGATTAGGTCTCCCATATTTTCACAAAACCACTTGGCAAGATCAAATTTCCTAAGTTGAGAGATGAACTTTGTATATGTTGTAATGTATCTTTGGATCATAGGGGGGAAAGTTAAATTATCCAAAATACAAAATTCATATCTCACAAAGTTAGGATAGAATATTTATTTATTTAGAATATTTAATTAAATATTGGAGACACTTTGATCCAGATTTAAACAGGAACGCAATAGATTACAGAGATAACCATAAATACAGAGATGCGATAACCATAAACAAAGAGATGCAGCGGAAATAATACTTCATTTCATTAATGGAAAATGCTGAAATATGCTTACAACCAGAATTGGAAATAAACCAGCTAGGGCGATGGTAGCTTATCTCTGAGAAGAGATGTGCGGCTACATGCCTCTGAAC
>APFE030262767.1:85753-104823 GCA_000404065.3 Pinus taeda | reverse complement strand
CGCAAAAAAGGACGCTTTAAAAATTGTACAATAGAGCCAGATTTAGCGCCAGGTTTCTCATCACAATTACAAAAAAATTGCACTAAAATCTGGCGCTAAATCTGGCACAAATCGCTGGTTTTGTTGTAGTGTCTGTTCAGGTTGTCGAATGGGCCCGGCATCTTTCTCTGTATAAATGTGGTGCATGCATAATTGGGGATCAATCCCTTTCATGTCTAGGTAAACCAATGCAAAGGCTTCTATATATTTTCTCAGGAGTTGAAGAAGCTTCTGCTCTTGGTTAGTAGTTAGTCTTTTGTTAATATTCAAATTTTTTCCTGGCTCAATTTCTATGGTTTTGTTGTTATAAACAGAAGTTGTTGGTATTGATTGATCATTAATATCCTTTAAGGGATCTTCTTCTATGTCGTTATCAAGGGTTGCTTCAATCATGTGACATTTTAGATGGGATACAACATCTAGTTGGTTAATGTAAGTGTTAATGATGTCATCTTTTGTTTGATATTTAAATTCAAGAGCATCTTCTATGGTTAGCGATGATCTAATGTTTTTAGTTAGATATGCTATAGGTTGTTTTCTGGATTTGATTATTGTTAAACTTGGCTGAGCTGGAGGATATAAGGCTAAATTCTTCACATTTCTTCCTCTTGCTATAGTCATGCTGCCTGTTCGACAGCTTATGTAAGCATCAGCTGTTGCTAGCCAAGGTCTACCTAGAATTAGGGGATGTCCATCAAGTCGATTTCTAGGATTGATGATCAGAAAGTCTGCAAGGTATTCCCAGGAGTCTACTGACACCATTACATCCTGTAATGTGCCTTCTGGTTTGACTATCGATCAGTTAGCCAGTTCCAACAAGGTCATGGTTGGATCCAAGGATGTAATGCCAAGCTTTTGACAAGTTGTAGTTGTAAGAATATTGATTGCTGCTCCTAAATCGACTAATGCATTGGGGAAGGAGCATCCATTTATTTTCACAGTGACTATAGGATTTCCTAGCTCCTCATATTTTATAGGTGTTTCTCTTCCTGATAGTAAATCAGATAAGGTATCGACTACATGGACAGTTGGGGTTATTTTTATTTTCCTTTTTGGCTTTTTCATACATAATTCTTTAATAGTTTTTGCATAAATTGGAATGTCCTGAATAGCCTGGAGGAGTGGTATTTTTATACACAAATTTTTCAATTCTCCCATAAGATCAAAATCAAGGTATTCTATTGGTGGGGGGGGTATGATCAATATTTCTGGGAATGGTGGAGAGGAGGTGATTGTTTGATCGTGAGTTTTTTGTTTAACCATGTCCTCCACTTGTGGTGCTTGTTCTATAGGTAACTGATCTTCAATTTGTTTGTTTTTATCCCCCTCTGATTCTATTATCCACCCAAATCTTAATTGAAGCTCATTGCACTCCCTTAACTCAGTTTTTGGCTCTGGTCCTTTAATAATTTGCACAGATTGAATTGGTTTGTTGTTGGGGTTCGGGTTGGGTTGGGTTGGGAGTTGCGGTCATAGGTTGGTCTGAGGGTTCTATTGCAACGTGTAGGGTGCTGGCAGTGTGGGTTGAGATAGGGGGATTTTTCTTGCTGGACAATTTGTAGGTCTTTGCCAGCTTGACTACCAGTTCCATATCTATGAAGTCAAGGTTGGCTATTGGGATTGATATGCATTATTTTGCCAAAACAGTGGGAAGTAAGAGGAATTTGGCCAATTGTTATTTTGATTTGATTGGTTGGGCTAAGATGGCATAGGGAATGGTTGTTGTGACCAATTGGAAAAAGGTGGCTAATTCTGCTACATGGCTCCTGGGTATTGTTGCGAATTATATTGTGAAGTTTGAAAGAAAGAAGATGGATCAGTTAGTGTACCTGTTTGTCGTGGTTTCAATTGGCGACGTTGATTTAGCAGGTAGAATGGTTCTACTTCTTCCTTTGCCTCCTTATAGACTACTTTTAACCCTAGGAGTGATGGGCAGCTTTATGTGGTATGATCTTTAGTACATATGGCATAGGTTTGCACCATATCCAGTGAGCATTCTTTGTGACTATGCTTCTTCCTACATCTAGGACACAGTATCACCAAATTTTATTTTGCTTCTGCCTACTTTTGTGTTGCTTGCATAATGCCCAATTGTGTTGTCAGAGTTCCCAAAATATCTGTTTTGAAATCCTCTAGCGGGTTGCCAATTTCTGTACAAGTTATACCTGCACCAGAGATTTTGTTGTCCCTCGTGGTCATGTCGTGTTCTGTTGGTTTCAATATCGTACTACATCTTGAGGACCTGATACACAATTTAATAATTTTAACATATTATTCTTGATATATATCACCTTTTCCCATAATATTTAATGTTTCTATCCATTGTTCTTTCATCCCTTTAATCAATGTAAAGGCAGAGTTGCATAGGGATACCGCTAGAGGTTATATTGAAATCGTTCCACATATTCTTCTAATGTTTCATTGGGTCTTGATACCATTTGGAATATTTCGTCTTTCAATTCCCTAGATCTGCAATAGTCCTAATATTTTTTTAGGAAAGCGGTTTTCATTTGTTCCCAATCATTTATTCTGCCACCATCTAATCCCATAAACCAATGCAAGGCTGCTCCTTTTAGTGTGGAAGGAAACAATTTTAGTTTTTGGGGGTCGGTGGTATAATCATAACCCTGAAATAATACATCAAATTCAAATAGAAATGCATCTGGATCCTCTGATGTTAATCCATGAAAGGTGGGAATGTTTTGGAGAGGGATAGCTTTCATGGGTGCGTTGACCGCTGTGTCAACGATGGGATATTGCAATGAGAGGTCTGAATCACTTGTGGGTTGTTGGCCATTTGATCAAATATGTGCCAATACCCTTCTGGGATCTCTAGAGATTTATTCCTAGGATGATTATAAGGGATGGGAATGATCTTAACAATACTCCCTCGATCTGGGATACTACGTGTTCCTTGTTGAATTACTACCTAAGTGGTTCTTGGTTCCTTTGTTTCCCCTGTTTCTCCTCCTCCTTCATGAATATTACAAGAAGTCCCTTCTTGTGAGGAAATTGGGCATGAATCTTCAATCTCTTGAAAGCTCTGCTTAGTTCCCAACGTTTTTCCATGGACCTCAGTGTAGGCTACGGATGGTGAGCCTGTGGCCCGAAGGGAGACAATAGGTTGTTTGGAAGCAATGTTTCTAGGACCTACTGATGGCTAAGATTTGGCTTTCTTTAAGATAACATCTATGAATGTTGATCGTCCAAAGATCACCAGTCCCTTAGATCTATTAGGTTTGGGTAGTGGAATTGGATTATTTTCGGGTTTTTTCTTCTTAGTCATTCATGCAAACAATTCAAATGTTTATCTCTACCCTAAGTTCTTAACAATTTTGTTGGAAAGTGGGTGGGGAAGCAAGCATTTTACGTGCTCCATACACAGGTTCTTACCTTTCATTTTTAACACCCATTTCTCTCCCAACAGATAAGCAACAAATACCTATTTTAGATTTCTGTAATTGTGTTGAAAAGTGGGTGGAGGAGAAAGCACTTTACTTGCTCGTTTCGTAGGATTCCTTCCTTCCTTTTTCAAAACCCAATTCTTCTTCAACAAAAATCATCAGAGAGTAATGTTCCTAAATTGTAGTATAGATATTTTAAATACAAGAGTAAATGGATGCAGCAAGTAAATTCTAATTGCAATTAAAAGAAAACTCAATCCTTCAATGAAATCAAATCATACAAGTAACAACAATATGCAATTCCAGTAACAACAATATCAATTAAGAGTACTTACTGAAATTAAATCAAACACACTACTCTGTAAAACAATGATAACGTCAATCTAAGGGACTAACAACAATAGTTAATTCTCATTACAGTTGATTACATCGAGCAGGACATTCATCTAGGAAACTCAATCCAAAGCAAAAGGAAACTAATTAAACAATAATGTTGTAAATTATATAAAACAAAGCTATTCTGTCAATGCAAAGAAATAAGGAACAACAATGAAATAATAATAGCAGAAGGCAATAAACTATCAATTGTCACACTTGCAAGAATCAAACATATATGACACAGTGAAGTAGTGAATTCCACTGGAAGTTGGGCCCTTAGCCGCCAGCGTACACTGCTGGTTACTTCAGATAAATGAAAAGGAACAACAACTCCTATTATATATTAGTCATGAAAGAGTATTACAACGTATTTCCGTTCTTCACTACAACGAAAGTCTGTAATTGAGAATTACAATAATAATAAAAATAGTCATCCCCTTTCTACTTATAATCATTGCCTTTTATAATGAGAAAGGGGTAAAAGAGATAGATGATAAAAGTGATCCCTCAAGATCTCTTGATCTTGAGGGATTCACACAATTTTCTAACTTCAGACATCTTTCCCTTCTTGTGCTAATCTTGTTGATTTGCTTTTGGACGTATCTATAACTGCCGCATCCTTCCTTCACTTGCTATTTTTTCGCTGTCCCTTAGTTAGGGAACAACAGTTTTCCCTTTTCCTACTTTCCTACATAAAGAAGGATGATAATTAGCCAAAGCATAACTGTAAATAATTTATGTATTTCTTACCATAATTTCTTAATAGATTATCACATTGAGACATAGAAAGGATAAGAATAAAGGAAAAGGATAATAAGTTAATAGTAAATGCATACCTTTTCCGTGACCCAATAGAAGAGTATTTCGAACATTTAGTAGCAGTTTTGAGGTTGTTGAGAGAGCATCAGTTGTATGCTAAGATCATTAAGTGTAGTTTCTTTCAGATTGAGGTACATTACTTGGGGCATGTTTTCTCCAAGGAGGCATTGCAGTAGATCTAGAAAAGATAAGAGCCATCATGGAATGGGTAGCTCCTAAGAATGTGGATGAGGTTAGATATTTCATGGGTTTGGCAGACTACTATAGGATGTTTTTGAGGAAATTATCACGGATTGCTTATCCTATCAGATCATTGCAAAGGAAAGGTAAGAAGTTCGAATGGATAGAGGAGTGTGAGTCTAGTTTTGAGTAGCTTAAGAAATTGTTGACACATGCACCGAGTATTAAAGATTACATATCTGGACAAAGAATTCGTAGTATGCACAAACACTTTCAAGAAAGGACTTGGTGGAGTACTTATGCATGATCGACAGGTGGTATGCTATGAGTTATGAAAACTAAATGAGACTGTGTAGAACAAACCGACACATGATCTTGAGTTGGGAGCGATTATATATGCATTGAATCTTTGGAGACACAATCTTTTGAGAAGGATATTTACGTTGATGAGTTATCACATTGGTTTGTGGTAGAATCTAAATGGTATGCACACTCGGTGGTTGGCTACGATCAGTGAGTTTGATTTTGAAAAAAAGTATATCAAAGGTAAAGAGAACAAAGTGGTAGATGCTCTTAGCAGGAGAATACAATTAAATCACTTAGAAACTATGAGCTCCTATGGGACAGAATTACAGGATAGGATCTTACAGGAAGGTCAACAGGATATCATATATATGGAGGTTATGCACAGGTTGCAATAGTGAATAGGTACATATAAAGGTATAGGTGATTGTGTAGGTATAGGTATAGGTACATATAGGTACCAGTACAGGTCATGGTACAGGTACAAGTGCTCATGATGTAGAATATTTCCTTACAATAGATGTAATGGTTAGATTCAGAGATAGGATATATGTACCAAATATCAGTGATCTCAAGAAGGTGATCTTGAGAGAGTTTCATGCGAAAACCTATTCAGGTCACCTAGGTTATCAAAAGACATAGAATACAGTGAAGATATTTTACTATTAGCTAAATCTAAAGAGGGATGTAACAAAGTTTGTGGCTAGGTTTTTTGATTGTCAGTGGGTGAAGGAAGAGTGTAACAATGTAGGTCGAATGATAGAATCGATTGCAATTCCATAGTGGAAATGGGAAGTCATTTCCATGGACTTCATCACAGGTTTGACGAGGATAGTGGGACTACATGATTCCATCATGATTGTTGCATATAGCTTGACAAAATTTGCACACTTCATTCCAATAAAGCCTACATTCTTAGCTAGTGATGTAGCACATGTATTCATCAGAGATGTGGTCAGATTGCATGGTGTCCCAAAGAATATTGTGTCATAAATGGATGCAAAGTTCACTTCCAATTTTTGGAAGGAAATGTTTACAAGTCTGGGCACATCGTTGGCCTTCAGTACAACCTATCATCTACAGACAGATGGATGGAAAAAGAGGATCAACAAGATATTGGAGGACAGGTTGAGGATGTATGTGATGCATCAACAATGGAAGTAGGAAGAGTACCTTCCACTGGTAGAGTCCACGTACAACAATGGTTATCAAGAGTCATTGAGGATGATTTCTTTTGAGGAATTTTATGGGCATAGCTGCAATACTCCTATCAGTTGGAGTGATCTAGTTAACAGGGTGTTGATTGGACCAAACATGTTGGCAGACATGGAATAAGAAATGCAAGTTATAAAGAATAATCTAAAGGTAGCACATGATAGGTAGAAGAGCTACACAGATTGGAACAGGTTCTTCAAGGAGTTCCAAGTTGGGGAACATGTGTACTTTCACATGAAACAGAAGAAGAAATCCTTATAGATTGGATCATGTGCCAATCTGGCACCACGGTTTTGTGGACCCTTCAATATTGTTGAAAGGATCGCGTCAATAGCATATCAACTTGATCTACCTTTGATGGTGAAATTCCATGATGATTTCCATGTGTTATTGCTTAAAAAATATGTTAGAGATGTTGATCATGTGATTGACTAGTCTGTATTATAGATGGAACCAGACGGGGAATTCTAGATGGAGCCTTAGTGTATATTGCAAAAAAAGGTGCTCATGCTCTAGAATTGAGTAATCGAGCATCTTAAGGTGTAGTGGAAGCACTTTGGACCCGATGAAGCTACATGGGAGACGACAAATCAAATGTGGGTTATGTATCCTTCATTGTTTGTCAGTTGAGGTAAAGAAGTTTTGGTATGGTGTTTTGGTATATGTCTTGGTATATGTTTTGGTGATTCTAGTATATGTACATATGTATATGGATGTAAATAGCACCATGATATGTGTTATAATGATCCAATAAGAGGTACGAGTGTCACATTATTATGATGTTATATTTTTGTGTTTTCATGTTGGTTTGCTTATCAGCAGGTTGATCATTGTAAATACTACAACGAGCTAAGTTATAAATTTCCATCAACAATATATTTTTATTACAACAAATTTTTTGTTATAAGTGTTGTTGACCATTGAGGATGGTGTTCCCAGAAGGGGGAGGGTTCTATATTAGCCTTGGTGAAAATTCCATGTAATAAAAGTTAATGAAGGAAAGATAATAACCACTGATGATGGCATAGTTATTCGAAGATGAATGTTAGGCAAAATCCTAGTGATGGGGACCACTTATGATTGTTTATGGCTAAGGAAATTGGCAAAGGAAATGGCTAAGGCTTTGGAAAGGCAAAATGCCATTTTGGCACATTTATTTATGAAAATAATGGACATTAGGAGAAAAGGGAGGTGAAAGATCATAGGTTCCATGTGAGGAGGAAAATGAAGGAAAATAATGGAAAATGAGGAAAATAGAGGCTTCACTCATAAAAAGGCTTTGGAGTATCAGTTGGTAACCTTTATTAGTTTAGTTTTGGAGCTCTCTTAGTATTCTCTCTCTCTTACTCTTGGAGACATAGAGTTTTGTTGGAGCACTGTTGGAGGGTTTGGCATACTTGGATTCTTGGAGCAAGAAGGCAAAGGATGACTAAGAAAGTGCATGAAGGCATCAGGATTAGTAGCTACAATGGGATTTTTTGCAGGTATCGAGTCTCATGTATGCTTTCCTCGCTAGTTTTGGCATGCATTTCATACGCATGTGGATTTTTGGTCATGATCTGTCACTGTCATGGAGGATTTCCTGGATTGGCAATGGATTGCCTAGCCTTGCCATTTCTTGGATGTCATTGTTATTTTGGGTTTATTTTCACTATTTTCTTTTTGTTGGTTCTCATGATCCTTAGCTTCGGTTGAGTTATTAGTCCTAGAAGCCCTGGTTGGACAAACACTCTCGAAGCCCTATAACAACTTGGGTTAAGTTACTAGTCCTGGAATCCATGGTTAGAAAAATGCTCTGGAAGCCCTTGGTGGATTAAGTTAGTAGTCCTGGAAGCCCTGGTTTGAAAAATACTCTAGAATCCTGGTAAACTTTGTGGGTCAAGTTACTAGTCCTGGAAGCCTTGGTTGGACAAACGCTCTGGAAGCCATGAAAGGCTTGGATGGAGACCAATCTAATGATGGTTTTGTGATGTTTGAGCATGAGGTGGAATCATTGTTTGATGGGTTAAGGCAGATGGCCTCTGGAAGCCTTGGATGAGTTTTGGTTGGTGTGATCTATGAGATCCCAGATTCATGCTTGGAATATGGCACGGGGTTGAATGGCCAAAGAGAGATTTGGCTCAACCATTCTATGATTGGGTGGAACATGGAAGTCCCATCCCGGGTTTGGATTTTGCATCATTAACGAAAGGTTATTTCTCCTTTTATTTTTATGAGAATTTTGATGAATTATATGTGGACTATATGGATGTACTTTCGTGAGTATTTATGCTGCTATTATGATAGTTATTTATGTGTTTTATGATAGTAGCTATGTATGGCTCTTTTCATGTTTTTACATATAATTGAATGATCAATGTATCCATTACCTAATGGATGGAATGGAAGTTAATGTTTCGAGGCATCGATGTTTCTTAGCTATTCTCAGCTAAGTATGAGACCACTATGCTCATATATGTTATTTACAATTGTAGATTACATATCCGTGATATATTTGACGAAATTACTATCATGGCTAATAGGGGTCTAGTCAATGTCTTAAACAAGTAATTTCTTTAGTATTGTCATTTATTTGTTCAATTACTATTCAGAAGGGGTCATGAAGTTCTGGGGAGTGGCCTGGGTTCTCAACCTAAAAATGTGGCTTAATTCCCAGGAACGCTAGCATATCACTCACAAAAAGAGTCCCTGGATGTTGCCATGCCCATAGCATGAGAGAAACTGGGGGTTAAGTTGTCCAAAAGTTCAGTGGGACCCAAGGGAAAGCTACTTGATGTGTTGGATAGGCTCCTAAGGGTCCTGAGGCTGATGTTGAATGTCTGTATGGTGTGTTTCCACCGTTACCACTTCCTTAACATGACTTAGGAGGTCGAATCATATCATAGTGTCCTCTCATCTCATGTTTACTCTGGTTGAATGGTTTCTTGGGTACATATGGGATGAGGGTGTTGCACATTCATTCTTCCCAATTGAGGACAAGAATGATGTGTATATCTCTCCCTCTCAACCAGTGAGGTTATACCCATTCCACTTATGGAATGTACCCATACCTATAAAAGGAATGTACCCAAGCTCCTTCTTAACCAGGGACTTGTCCAAGCTCCCTCTTAGCTTATATACTTTCTTCAAAGTTTCTTCTAAATCAAAAACTTGCTTCCAATCTCCCTCTTAATTAGGCACATGTTCCTAGTAGCAACTCTTTATTCACTAGTGGAGATCATGGGACCTTCAACTGCTTGTAGTTCTCCTCCATTCTATGCAATAAATTTCATCTTTAACATTATGGAGCCTTCATATTTTTTGAACTTCTTCGTAGGACATCGACCATCCATCACTTTCCTCAAGTTAGTCATGTCATTCTTCCTCTTGCCTGAAATTGATTATCTAGTCCATATCTAGCTTTCGTTCATACATCTACCTCTTCCATATCATGTTTCTTTTAGGATATTTCATCCTAGAACATGAATATCAACTATAGGTGACATCCATAATTCTTCCTTCAGTGGCCCCATATTAGCCTGTCCAGATATTGTTCAAAAAATTGAACATCAAATTAACATTATCTTTGTGATGACCTTAGATTCTGACATCTCCTTGTTGTAACATCAACATCTTGCATACATATTGACACATCTTCAACATATAAAATGTCAAGGGTATCCTTCTTTTCTAGACTTCATCAAAGTCTTCATATATTTCCCATGGATATATCATAGTCAAATATTTTAGTTATTGTATGTTCATTTCCTTCTCCATAGTTTCATATTTCATGATCTCTTCCTTTCTTTATTCACATATTGCTTCATAGGAACTTCTAATTATATTTCATTTGTCAACCACGTCATATTCTAGTTAATATGTGAACCATGTCTTCATGCATCCTTTTAATGAAACAGATCCCTTTTCTTGTAGAATTTTGTAGAATTTTCTCTACAAATCAGCTAGCTCACTAATATCTTGTAGAAATTTCACCTACAGATTGAACTGATATATGCGATGTACTAAAGCATAATACTAGATCTAAATCTACCATAAACTTTGCGGAAGCTAATCAACCATGAGCAACATCAAGCATGAACACATATAACTAATAAGAAGGAATCAATCACACATAACACAGAAGAATTTACTTGGGGAAAGCACTAGCCTAAAACCCCATCTCTGTATTATCATACAAGTGGAAAAATAGTTTGGATTACACAAAGCCTTAGCTCAAAAGCTCTCTAGCTCTCACTACAATCCCTCTACTGCTCATAGATAGTAAAAGGCTTCTCACAAACCTTCTCCTTTGGCCTCCAAGCCTCCTATCTCCTTGTACAGTTTCCTTGGGGTCCAATGCTGCCACCTGTGTGAATTGGCCTCTTGACACACTCACTAACCGCTAATCTCACTGATAAATCCTCGTCATGGATGAGCTTCCTTTATAGGAAAAATATTCATCCAACTGATAGTACATTGTCTCTTCTCTGAGCTCAACTGGGTCTCTGTCTGAACTAACATGCATGAGTTATTTAAGCTATAATATTCAGTTATTTGAAAATACCAGTTGTTACATGCATGCAAGCATTAACAAACTGAATCTCATTAACTTAACAACTTGTTAAATTAATCTAACTGGACTTGACTTATTTAACTGAGCTGACTAATTACAACTCATAATTACAACTCATCCTCATCCTTCAACTAATGGTTAAATCCCTCAATCAAAGGAGAAATTGTTGCATGTCCTCACATAGACTTCAAGTTCATAATTCCTTAACTAATTGACTCAAACTGAATTAACTAATTAATTTGCAAACTTCTGTTAATATCAAATTCGAATTTTACTTCTTATTTCTAGTCCAGGGACTGACTAAAATAGGAATCCACACTGAACTGCTAAAAATAGGAAGGGACCCATAAATGATATTTTTAGAAGATGTTATTTTTAGCAGGGTCACCTCTCACCCAAGGTGGCCAACATGCTCATTGGCCAAACTGCTATTTTTAGAAGTACTATTTTTAGCAATTTATAAATTTAGCATTTCTTGTTGCACAGTTTTCAACATTTCTTAGATTATACTCATGAGGTAGAGTATTCATCCCTGCTTTCTACGACTATATAAGGACATGAATTAATTCATTAAACATATGTGTACATACCACTTTCCTTCTTTTGTTCATTTTTCTTCATCAACTTCCGTTTTTTTTAGAGTACTTTGACATGTTGCATTATTTTTTCACCATACCATCATTCTTTCAAACAATGAATCCCATCCAAAATGAAATTCTTAGTGAGACATTTGCTTCTCCCAATAGATGTACCTTCCAATGAAGATTCCATTAGAGGATCGTAATTATCCTCATCTTGCAAATGTTTCTTCCTAATGATGTATGATGAGTTCTTCACTAGATGAATTTCTTCTACCCATGAGTACTACTTATGATTACAATTAGGTTGCCAAGAGCTAGTTCCTTCTAATGATGATTGTCATAGACTTCTATTTCAACTTTCTTTCAATCTTCTTATGTTGATGGCATGAGCTCTTGCTTCAATGGAATAATGATGTCATCTCCTAGATGATGCATCCCGTCCTAATGCCTATTCTTCTTGACTCTCATGATGGAGGCGTTTTCCACCCTTATCTTCATGAGACCCACACATCCATAGTTATACAAATTCATTCTTCCATCATGTTTATTAGAAAAAAACATTTAGCCCATGCATCTTTACTTCTTGTACCTACAATATTTATTGACAAGCACCCCAAGAAAATTATATGATACCAAAACACGATGCCAATATTTCTATGGCTTTCATGAAATCAAGAGGTCATCCTGGGGCTTCTAAATTGCAAACCCTAGATCAGACTCTATCCCCTCTTTATGTTATTCTATGGTTCATGTTTTTCCCTAGAATACTAACAAACTGTAGAAACTTATATTCAACACAAAAATATTTTAAAATAGATCATACACACCTATGGTTACTTACCATTGTTGAGATTCCTTGAATTTCCATATGTCATCTTCATCGATCTATTTTCGGGTGTGAGAATTTATTCATTACACTCATATGTTGCTTCTTCCAATTATATGATTTCCATTGACCTTGGATTGATGTCCTTATAGATTCACAGTCCTTGCGCAAGACTGATAGCTACAAGTGTAACAATGTCTTTAGTGCAACTCAACATTTACTTAATGACTTGGATTGCTTTAGGTCTACTTCCTTAGTCCTTTCAAAATTCAAATAATATATATGAGGTTGGTGACTACACTTTTTGTGCCACTTGAACTTAGTCACCACAAAATTTGAATTTATAAGTAGAGTAGTGTAATGATGAGGACACATCTTGAATATGAGATCTATGTTATCACAAAGATAGAGATATATAAGAATCTTGGATCTTCAGTTGTTACTGTAGGTTTGACTTCATGGAGTGGTGCAAATAATATAGACTTTTCCTTTCCAATGAATTCTACTTTCAAATGATCTTGATAGTTGTCTTCTTGCAACTTTTACCTTCCTTCCATCATTTTGACTGATATTTTTTGGCCCTTTCTATTGTTGCACGTGTGACAGGTATATGGTAAGGAATGACTCTAATTTTATTTGGGCAACAAGTTTCCTTTCAATGTCATGGCTTGATTGGTAATGCTTCTCCTATCCCTTTTGTATATCCTTGATCTAGTTATTCCTCTGCCTTGTGTAGGTTAAGTGATTCTTTGTATGTATGCATTCCATTATGGAATATAGTCCAATATTTATAGTTAAAAAAAGGTCTTTGGATGTTGCCTTTATAATGGATCTACTCAAGAAATAGAGCCTATGATTTTATCACATTTGTTTGGAGATATTCTTGGACTTGGATCTTGATTAAATATTTTTAATATTTCAATGTTATTCTTGATGTCTTTTCTCTTCTTCGATTCTTTTTTCATTGCTCCAATTCTTGAGTGTCCTTTATTATTCTCCCTTTCCTTTCCTCAGCTTGTTACCTTAGATCCAATACCATTTTGAGAAATCTAGGGGCAACACTGTAGATGATTTATATTCTTTGATAATTGTTTGTGGTGTATTTTTGTTTTCACTTGTTTAGATTCTTTCTTTTGATTATTATTATTATTCTCTTCATCAAATAGCTAGCAAATAATAAGACAAAGGACACAAGATATAGCCAATCATCCAGGGCCAAAACCTCTCCAATCTGAGAGGAAAACCCATGAGAAATATTCTTCCTATAGAATCTTCAATTGACAAATTCCAAGACCTATACCCTTGACAAAAAACCCATCCAATATCAAGTAAGTATTTTCTCTTTTCTCTTCAATTCAAATTATTGCAATTTCTCCTTTTTCTTGACCTCAGCCCTGCAATACTAGACATGTTCTCTTCCTACAACTTTTCGGCTTCCTATAGCTTCTTGTAATTCTCACACATGTGAGATAGCAATGACAATTTGGACCCTTCTTTTTCTTTTACTTGTAAAGGTCCCTTTTCTTCTGGATCTCGGTCTTTAATTCTGTCTATATTGACACCATAATTCGGCTTCTATGATATGATTGTAGCTTGATCTTCTTTCTGCAGTGGAAGCCGTAGATTCTACTTGCACATGAGAGATATTTAGCCCAAACAATAGTTCCGCAAATCCATTTTCCTCTTTGCTTGATCTTCTTTTTCCTCGTTGACTTATTTAGTGATTGCTCCACTTTAGATCAAACTCTTGTTTCTTACTTGGATCATAGGTCGAGAGCCCTATATATATATATATATATATATATATATATATTATATAATATATATATTATATATATATTATATATATATATATATATATATATTATAGGCTTTGAGTCACTTTATATAAGTTGACTTGTCAATGATTTAGGGTGACTTGTTCCTTGGGTAGGATGATTCGTTTGTTAGCTTTTGACTTGATCTTAGAGGGTTACTTTGACTCAAATAATTTAATTTTAAAATATATGCCCAAATGGGTCATTCATACATAACATTGACCTATAATCCCTAGAGGCTCTCAATGGGAGGTTGACCTATTAAATAAATTCATTTTGAGCATGAAACCCATGCCTCAAGAAAACAAGAATAAACTTATTCTTTTAATTACATGAAATCATGATTACATGTCATTATGAAGATTGAACCTAGTTACATATTTCAACATAATGTTCCTTAGATATCTATTGATTGTGTAAGGCCCTTATATTCCTCCCTTGATTATGGTTAGGGCCCTACCATCCTTACTAATCAAAATATCATGATTTCATTCATACCCCACTTGCATTCATAATATCTACCTTAAAACTCTTATGGTGTTGCTCAAGGCTTGGTCATGGCACATTAGCTTAAGAAAATTAATTTAGGGTTGAATTATCTATATCCTCCCCAAATAATGATCAAGGCCATGAGACCCATCCCTACTTCATTATACCTTATAATGGTGCCAATATAATACTCCAAGGACAATATTGACCTCCTATACCAGGCATATTCCATGGTTTGCAGCTTCGTTGATGGCACTTGGTCCATAGAAGCTTCCTTTCAAGATTAGGGGTCTTACTTTCCTCCCTTACCCATTAGTGAGGCCTTGAGACCCATCCCTATTATTTAACATTTCATAATAACAACCATATTCTACTTGGAGATTGAATATCCCCTTTAGAGGGTGTGTGTAGTACTTTCAAGCCTTTTCCATGGTCTATGATCCATAGAAGGTTCATTTAGAGCATAATTCCCTTACATTAGTCACGTCTTTGAGATCCATTTGTTAGGTGGACAATCTTTAAAAGACATATATCTTTCCATTAAAATTCAAATATTCCCATTAAAAAAAATATGCAATGGATTGAAGTAACTCTCATTGACCTAACATTTCATTTTACTCTCATTAAAATAAAAAATTATGTATATAGAGATATGAAAAAAGCATGTATATCAAAATATGAAAAAATCATCCACAAAAAAATATAAAGCTCTTCTATACATTTTCAACAAAATAAAAAATATCACAAAACATATTATATAAAAAAATACTAAAATAATTTTATATTAAAAATAACATACACACTTTTTCAGACATTCCTTTTGAATTATTCAATTTGTAATCTATATTACCACTTTGCAGTTAAGAAGGCATCACTATTATTTGAATGTAAATATTCTGCATACTCTACATAATCAATGCTCATCCTTGCAATAATACATTACCAAATTTGCCATTCCAACTTTATCCCAAATCCAATCTCATCTATCTTAAAATAAGATAGATGATAGACAAAAAACATATATTAAAGGTTAAACATCATTTAAAATTTTAATGATCATAGAGAAATCTGAGAATATTCAAAGAGATTCTAGGAAAATATAAAAGGGAATGTTGAAGGAAGATCGAAAATTAGACAAGAGAGAAGGGTAAACAGAGAGCTTTTCCAATAAAAGATACATCGAGACACTCAGTGCTAGTATTTTGTTTTCATTATTTCTATCTCTATATATTTGTAGTTGTAGGCTTGTATGTTGGAGTTTGTAGTTTCTATGCAACCTTGATGTAAAGCTTGTGAATACACACACACACATATATGGTTGGGTTCACACTATAAGTGTTTTTCTTGTTTATATATTGTACACATATGAATGGCTAATGAGCCTAGTTTTATGACAATTGTATTGTAGTGCATAACACCTTTTTATTACATGATAATATATTATGATGGATGGTTGGGATGCCCCTTATGTTTTGTGTTAATATTCGAATATATGATCATGTTTATCGTATTTGTGGTTCTTGTGCATTGAATCTTTCGTGATAGCTCTAAATAGTTATGAATTCTTTGAATTATTTTGTCATTTGTAAGTTTGTTAATGTTTTTAGAGATTATTGCATCTACATAAGGAACCAATGTTTGGTATTCTTGATGTTTCCACCAATGGTTGAATTCTAGAGTTATTCTAACCTCATGCACATTGTTAATTCTAAACTATGAACTATTTGGTGAACCGAGAGGCTCAATGCACTTCATAGTGCATAGTTCTAGGATAATGGTGAAGGGTTCATGTGGTGGGAATCTAGGGTCATAGGTCATAGAAAGTCTTGTCATATAACGGAAACCTAGTTCCAAAATTCACCCATTAGCATCATAGTTGAGACTTCACCCACTTTGTGGGTGTTTCTGAATGAGATGATGTTGAGTGGGTTTTTGTTGGCCATTTTGTAGCAAATCTCGAGTTTGTTAGAACCCTGAGTGCCAACAATATATATACAACATAAAATTGCACCCTAAGGATGGGACGTTAGGTTCATAACCTAGCCATAATAGACAATATTAAACCACCATAAATACCCTTGGAAAGGTTCATGTTCCATCTCGGAATCCTCTTCCACAAGCGATGTGCAAAAAAGGGCCCAAAATGACCCTACATGGGTAACTCGAGTCCTGCCACCAAACTATCACACCCTGTGGGTTATAGAGGCACCCAAAATATATTTAGCCTTTCTTTTTACCTACAACTTTTATTCTCATAGTTGTGACACTTGTTAAGGCTTATACCTACTCCTCTAGTGTAGCATCACATGAAAACCAAACAAAAGCACCCCTTAAACTCACAACCTAGCCTATGTCATCCTCATGGGTAGGAAAGACCCTCCTTCTCTCATGCAAGTACTTATCCTCTAATTTTTAACCCACAAGCCTCCATTGGGATTAGACCTAAAGTTCCTTCCTTGTTTAATTCATCTTCATTTGATCACTTATCAATAGGTTTCATGGGAGGTAGTGTTGACACCTAATCCGAAACGGATGGGTGAACTGGATAGTCATCCAGAAGATCAACTGATCCGTTTTATTTATGTATATAAATGTATGTTACCTAATGAATAATACAATCAGTTTTCTCTCGCTCAGTCATTCTGGAGTTACCCTGGCCTGACATGGTATCAGAGCACAGGTCCCAGAAATAGTTGTAACTCCTGCCTGAGAGCTGCTCAGTCTCTGACATCCCTGAAATAGCTGAAGACGCCGCTGCCTGAAGACTGTAGCTGCTTGAAGACTGCCGCTGCCTGAAGACTGCAGCTGCTTGAAGACTGCCGCTGCCTGCATTTGAAACGCCTGGAATTTCAAGAGATTGAAACGCCTTGAAGTGGTAACATATGGATGTTATGAAGTTTTTTTTCCTGCTGCCTGTATTAAACATATAGTAAATCACGCAGAATCGGTAAATTCATTTGAGGAATTTTCGTTTTGAGCTTTTCAACCTGCCTGTCCCAACAAACTCTTGTTTTGGCCTGTGATAGTATGTTCTAAGTTTCATGCTGCCTTGGATAAGGTCCTTTCGGAATACCCACCTGCTGGTTTAACAGAAAAATGCGCACTTAGAGAAACCGATTACTGATTTTTATATCTATGGAGTTACTGATGTCTCTTTCATATATCAGTTCAAGTCTCATTCAACTTTTCAACACGGTGTACTGAACTACTCTCGTGTTTGTGAGTTGGAGATTCTGGCTTTCTGCTGGTTTCTTTGGTTTCAAATTGCCCACTTCTTTGAACGCCGTGGAGTGACTCCTGCGTGGAGTTTGTAATGGATACCTCCTTCCACCAGCAGCGATGAGGAGTGATTGGCGTGGAAGAGCAGGCTAGCCTTCCTTCGAAAAATCTGTGGCTTTTCCCTTTTCTGTCTGGCATATAGTCGCTAAACTGGTGGCGCCACCCGGACAAGAACTGGAGGTACAGACCCGGGTTCGTTTTCCTGAACCACGTGTTTTCCATTCTGGAATACTCGTTTGCCAACGGTGTGGTGCGTTTTCAAAAGGAATCCACCCTCCACCTTGTCTTGCGCCTGCGTGGTGGCCTTTGAGATTGTGGGAAATAAATTTTAGTTGACGTTAAAAGCATTGCCGTGTAAAGGCTTCGTGTTTTACCAAGTTTTAGATGCTGGCTTCGTATTCTCTGTTGTTAGACATTCCATTACAAAGATTAGGGGCTGTATCGGTTGTCAATGTTATGTGAATCATGCACTTTTACTTGTGATCGAACTTGCAATCTCTGTTGAAATAAAGATATTGAATGCCAAGAGATCATCAAATACTGTATTTATATGAGTGCTGTCCAACAGTTCTGAAGTTCATTATGGCAATGTTGGTTAAGCATATTATAGCAGAATTTTGAATATGATATGGTGATTTTAAGCTGAGATATATATGGTGATTTTAAGCTGAGATATATATATGGTGAGCAGAATTTTGAATCTGAGCAGAATTTTAAATGATTTTTTTCTCCATATCAAAATCATTTTTTAAAGCAGCGGAAGTTTTTTAAGAGAAATTCTTTTTTCGCCATCAAAAGCATTAATATATCAGCAAAAGTTTTTTTTATATCAGCAGAAGTAACCTTTACAGAATGCATTCAATCATCTCTATGATAGGAATAGTTCTCATTGGCAAGGAGAACTATCCTGACTGGTCCCGGATGGTACAGCACACCCTCATTTTCAATGAGCTGTGGAAAGGAGTGTGTGTCAGAGAAGGAGACAGTGACCCAGAAAAGCCTACATTAGACAAAGAGCTTGCCATCTGGGAAAACAAGAACAGCAAAGCCTGTGCATTAATAGCAGCGTCTGTAAATAAGGAGGTGAGTCGTCACCTTACAACATGTTCAACTGCCTTTGAAGCTTTACAAAAGCTGAAAGAGCTCTATGACTCACATTCTGCACTTGAAGTCGTCCAACTTATGATC
>APFE030262767.1:45148-82026 GCA_000404065.3 Pinus taeda | reverse complement strand
GACAGTCATCCAGAAGATGAACTGATCCGTTTTATTTATGTATATAAATGTATGTTACCTAATGAATAATACAATCAGTTTTCTCTCGCTCAGTCATTCTGGAGTTACCCTGGCCTGACAGGTAGGGTAGGTGTAGGTTTGTGACCCTTCATATGTAGCCCGATCGAACCCTCATATGTCTCATGCACACTTATAAGACGTGGTGGTCCCATATATCTTTGCCACATGTTTCCACACATCCATATGTCTCTCCAACGCATCCCAACTCTTGGCCTATGTCCTACATTATGTTGAACTATGCCTGCCCTTATGCAATCTCGATCACCCTATGATCAACTATGTCATCTTCCACAAGGAATGAGATGGGAAAGTGGGTACTAAAGCTCATACACAACTCAAGGATGGCACAAAACACTTGTTTCAAATGTGTTTTTTATATTTAAGTCAAGTTTTCATTCATGCTGACTCACCAAATGCCTCAAAATGTAACACACAAGATGCAATATCACTCTAAGATGGATTGCATCATCTCTTTAAGATGCAAGATAAGTCCACAAACATCAATATTATGTGGGCCTAACATAATGTATCTAGATATCTCAACCCTTACTAGGTCATGAGTTGCTACTAGTATTAGCTTGCTAGCTCTCGATACTAGGTCCAATCAATTCTTGTTTAAAAGAAAACCCTTAGGGCTTCCTCATGTGGCCAAGAAGATTGACCTCCAAGACTTCAAAATCCTACATAGGACATGAAATGTCTGCCAAGGTAAGGAGTTACCACCCACTAGGGGTTAGTGAGTGTATACGTACCATAGATGTATAGGCAACAAAGATGGGTACTAAAAGGATTGGGCATTGTTGTTCCACTCAAGGGATATAGGATACCACATAACCAACACTTGTACATATCATGCCACATGGTGTTATAAGGAAAACTTGTGAACATTTAGTATTATAATGGTGTTGAATCTTGTTAAGAAATGTTGTATATGTTGTGAAGGATCAAGGTGTAACATGGACATTTAATCCATCCCTTTATAACCCCTACTACATATCTCAATAAATCACTTCAAAAATCCTTTTTTTGTGATTTAAAATCACATCAATGGTTACTGTGCCTTAGATCTCCATTTATGGTGTACGGCCCTTATCCCCCTACTTTGATTATGGTTAGGGGGCTACCATCCCTACTACTCAAAAGATCATGATCTCAACCACATCCCACTTACATTCCTAGTATCCGCCTTAAAGTGCTTATGTTGTGACAAGGCTTTGATCTTGGCCCATTAGCTCAAAAAACTTAATTTAGGGTTGAATTATCTATATTCTCCCCCAACCATGATCAAGACCATGAGACATGTCCCAACATATTAGACCTTATAATGGTGTCTATATAATACTCCAAGCATAATGACCTCCTATACTAGGCATCTTCCATGGTTTATGGCTATGCTGATGTCTCTTGGTCCACAGAAGTTTCCTTTTAGGCTTAGAGATATTACATTCCTTCTTTGCCCATTAATGAGGCCTTAAAACTCATCCCTATTATTTAACATTTCATAATAGCAACCATATTCTACTTGGAGGTTGGATATCCCATTTAGAGGGCTTGTATAGTAGTTTCAAACCTTTTCCATGGTTTATGATCCATAGAAGATTCATTTAGAGTCTCAGATGGTTATGTCTTTGAGATCCATGTATTAGGTGAAAACCCTTTAAAGACATATATCTTTACATTAGAACTAAAATGTCCCCATTAAAGAGAATATGAAATAGAATGAAGCAAGAATCACTATCCTAAAATTTCATTTTTTACTTTCATTAAAATAAAATAAAAAATCTATATGAAAATATGAAAAATAAATCATCTACAAAAATTGTAAAAGTCTACCAAATATTTTTAACCAAATAAATAGCCCCAAGGGTTAGTTTAGTTGGTCAAAAACCGTGCCTCGCCATCGGGAGGTCACAGGGTCGAATCCACCCGAAGCCCTTGGGGTCAGGTCTTGCAGTAGGCTGAGGGGTGATTTAGCCTAGCTATCGCCCAAAAGACATAGCAATCACTCACTAACTAAGGTGCTCGTGAACCACATGCAAAAAAAAATTAACAAAATACAAAATATCATAAAACATATTATAAAAAAATATTAAAATAATTTTATATTAAAAATAACATACACACATTTTTTAATTCTCAAATTTGTAATCTATATTACCACTTGCAGTTAAGAAGGCACCACTATTATTTTAATGTAAATATTCTGCATACTATACATAATCAATGCTCATCCCTGCAATAACACACTACCAAATTTGCCATTCCAACTTTATCCCAAATCCAACCTCATGAACAAATATATTAACGGTTAAACATCATTAAAATTTTCTCATGAACAAATATATTAAAGGTTAAACATCATTTAAAATTTCAAAGTTGATAAAACGTTATCACTAATCAATTAGATTTACAGAAGTGTGCTTTGAAAAGGATAATACCATAAGAAGCGGAGAGTGGAGCGCTTTCTATAAAGGAATAATTGCCACTTTCAAAATCGTGCAACTAAAACCTAAATTCTAACTGCCTGCATTCATTTCAATTAAGCTTCTCAATTCGCTCTCGATCTCCCTGTAAAATTTGTTTCGTAGGCATTTTCGTTCGTCACCTGTACATCAATTAACTGCAGTCTAAACGGTTCCAACCAATCCACAGGTAATTTGGCGCAGGAAATATGTAACTTGAACTTAGCATCTGGGGATTGATACATTCTTGAACGTTTATGGAATCCATTGCATCCATGACATAAGGCTAATAGTGGGTTTTCATGCAGTACAAGCATTTGCTGCTCGTAAGAAGGATGTTGCATCTTTAGAGGGAGATACACACACGATATATGAAAATATCCGTCACAGTTACGTAAACGGCAATGATAGCACAGAGGTCCAGCTACTTTCTCGCCACAAAGCTCGCAGCCATACAGTAATGGGTTTCGACGGAAATCAGATCGATGTAATTGAAGTGGGTGTGGATGATCACCGGGAGCTCCATTAACTACGCCGGGTGCTCTTGCGCAGGACTCGTGGAGGTTGAAGTTACATCCAGGTCGACGGCAGCTGTATCTGAATCCATAGCCGGATTCCTTGCAACCGTCGCATTGGTATCGGTCAGCGACATAGTAAAGGAATAGTCGGTGCTTGCGATGTAACAGATGTGCAATCTCTTCTTGAGCCATACTGCTTCAATTTTGAGTGAATGCCCAATACCCAGGAGCGACGCGTTTCTGATGTTCCCAATAAACGAAGGTTATATGCAATGTGGGTTTAAATTTAGTCAGTTGCATGCCATTCACAACATCAGATGGTGACTTTTCAGTTCGTCTCCACCTGCCCCTATGAGGCCAGCGGCAGCTATTGGAATCTGTGGGAGCTGAAACGTCTAATATTTACAAGAATGTGTAATGTAATGTTTTGTGAATATTTTGATTATGGGGCAAATAAAATAAAAATAATAATAATCATTAAAAGTTTGATGGTGTAATAATCAAGAGTAAGTGTTTTTTTATATTAGAGATTTATATTTTTTATATTTTAAAGATTTATATGTATGTTTTTATAGACTTTCAAATTATTGAGTAGAGTGAGTTTTTTTATGTAGTGTTGAGAGATAAAATTTCTTGGGATGCGAACCTCTTTTATAATGAAAAGAGATTTGATCATTTAGGGGCTTGGTAGATCCAAAGTTAAGATAGACCTACACTAGATCTATCAAGTGTCTAGATAGATAGAATCTCTTGAGATGCAAACATCTTTTAGATTGAAAAGAGATTTGATCCTCTTCACACTTGGTAGATCTAAAGTTAAGATAAATCTACACTAGTGGCATGCCGAAGCCAACATCCATGACAATAACCCTGTTGTTTGGTAAGTGTTTATAGACATATCTAACAAGCATCAAAACATTAATTCATCATTCTCAAATTGTTAAAAATTAGAAAAGTCATAATGCCAACAAGTCATTTGTTAGTAAAGAAGAAATTGGAAGAGCAACCATGGTACACAAATCACACACAAAATAATTCATATATTTTTAGATGGTGGAGGAATGACTTGTTAGTTTTAATAACCCAACGTTTCGGACTGCAAGGTGAGTCCATCTTGCAAGGTGAGTCCATCTTTAGGGGATACGTCAATAGATTAAAAAGATATTAATGATATATCCAGAGCTAATCTTGCATGTATATATATGGAATGTGAAGAGGATTAATATAAGATATCTAGTTGGTGGTAATTTAAATAGTGCAATAATAAATTAATAAACTAGAATTTTAAAACATTAGGTATTTAGTTTTTTAATTTATTATAATACATTGTATAAATATGACTTTTTAGAGTTAATTAGTTATGAATTATTATCTTATTTGATTTATGAGAGCTTTATTATATTATTTATTTTCAAATTTAAGGATTATTTGTAAGATTATAATGAAATTTATTAGAATGTATTTTTTTTTTAATATCAGTATATTGGATTAATATAATTATTAGAGATTTAGTTAAAAGTGAGTATTGTTTTGTTAGAATTAATCTAATTGAATTTCATCTATAATGAAGGTTAATTTATTTAATTATTATTATTTATTTATTTTTATCTTTTATAGAAAGTATTATAATCGAAGGAATTTTTTTTATTTTATAAGTGTTCAGATGAAAATTATTTAACTACAATAGAATGATGAGAGATTAATTAATTACAAGGGATCTTTGGTTCTTAGGATTTCAATTAATGGTTCGCACGTGTTACTTAGTTTTAATCCATTGTCATGATTCAAGTTGTTCTTTTTTTTTTTCTATTTCTATGGCTTCCTTAATTTTTTTTTTTTTGAGATAATGGTCCTCTTTTTTAATTAGTTTGGCTGTTTTCATGCAGATATAATGAGAGGAAGAGTGAACATGTTCTGCTAAGGCAGATTTCGAGGTCCTTTCTCTCCTTATGTCTGTTGTGTGTTCTTTGATTTTGATGTTAAAAGACCTACTTGTTTGACCTATATATTCTTTGCCACATGAGCAAGGAATAATATAAACACCTTTCTGAAGGTTAGGGTTTATGGGATCTTTCACAGAGTTAAATAATTGTTTGATGGTGTTAGGACGGGTGAAGGCTACATTAATATTATGTTTCTTAAGGATTTTAGTAATTTTCTCAGTTGTGCCTTTTATTTGTGGAAGGGATACTTTAGGAATGAATGAAAATTTCTTGATCTTTATTGTCATTGTTATTGTCATTTTTTCTTAGGGATTAGTTCATAGCTTTCTTAATGGTGTTCTTATTATAACCGTTTAGTTCAAATACCTTGTAAAGATGGTCAAGTTCATAATTTAGGTGGTCTAGGTCCGATATTCTGGTAGCCCTAGTGGTTAAGGTCCTACTGATTCCAATTTTCTGTTTAGGGTGGTGATGAGAATTTGCATGCAGATAGCTCTCAGTATGGATTTTCTTTCTAAAGACATGGAAACCAAGCATTCCTTCTTTTTTAGTTAGAATTATATCTAGAAAGGGAAGTTGATTGTTAGTTTCAATTTCTATGGTGAATTTTATATGGTGAGAGAGGTTATTTAGGTGATTTATGAATAGGTTTAGTTTTCCTTTCCCATGACTCCATTTGGAAAATATGTTGTCAACAAACATTTTCCATTCTCCAAGGGTATATGAAAATGAATTAAGGGCTTTCTGTTCAAAATGCTCCATATAGATGTTAGCAATTATGGGGGATAGAGGAGAGCCCATAGCCACTCCATGAGTTTTCTCATTTTTATTCCTTTGAAACTGAAGTATGAGGATTTTAAGCAAAGCTCCAAAAGGTCCACAATTTCTTTATCAGCGATGTCCCTAATGATATTGATAGCTTCATCAATAGGAATCTATTCAACATAACTGTTGCATTACCTTTATCCGCCTTTAGGATGACTATGTTTCTGTTTTTCCTGAGGTTGTTTAAAGCTCTTTTTTATTCTAAGGATATGTTAGAAGAAGGGGGTTTAGAAGTTCTGAGAATTTTGGCAATATCTTGTCTAATTTCTTCAATTTTAGCTATATCTAGGTTCTTAACTACTACTTCAATATTGCTAATGACCTCATCTACCAAAATTTTATTAGGAGATATGGTAAAATTTAGACCTTTTTGTAGAATGGATTTAGTTGCATGCTCCAGATGGATGTTGTTTAAGTTAATGACTTGGGCATTTTCTGATTTCAGAATTTGATGATGATTGGGATTTATTGGTTGAGTTTCTGAATTCTGCGAGATAGACAAATTATCAACATTTGAATTCAAATCAATGGGATTGATGGAATGGAGACCCATACCTAAAATCAAGAACTCAATACAATTGTTGTGGTTATCGTGATTCATGATCGCTTTGCTGCCACAAGGGATGCTGGTTTGTGTAGGATATTTATGTTCCACAACTGTGTTGTTACTCATGGATATAACCTGCGTATTTGAATCATTAATTTGCATAATTGATTATTTCTTTTATCATTCAAAACCAAATTACGTCCACCAATATAGGGCTTATGAGATCCAACAGATTCCAAACAAGGAGTTTGTTTGTCAAAAAAACATCTCAACAACTCAACCAACCAACAAACCAAATCTACCTTTATACTAATGTAAGCCTTATTTCCAAGTCCCTCCCTTATGCTTACATTAGATTACATGAATCACAAATTACATTTCACATATAAGTCACATTTGTCTTATACGATCATCACTAGCACTTCTATCTACATTGAAATCTCATAGACCACACTCTTTCTCCACCATAATCTTCGAGCTTCCCATTTGACTCATTTAAGGTACAACTATTTCTCACTATTGTTGAAGAAATTGTAAGATAATCAACATTGACAGACTTGACTTGTCGAGGCTTCCATGATAAAAGTTATGTAATGTAGCACTCTGTGGACCTACTACCATCTATAGGATATTTCACTTTCAACTATTCATTAGTTGCTAGGAAGGTGATCTGAATACTGAATGTGTTCAGAAGTTGATCAAACAACTTGACCTTACTAACACACAAGGGTCTCATACTATAACATGTAGCCATTGTGCTAGGGTTTCCGAGCAATAGGAACAACAATATGTAATAGTATATAAACAAAATCAAACTCGTCATATAGTCAGGAGTTTTTTAGTGCCCAGAACCACTAATTTGAATTATGCAACACTATTATGAACTGGTTATAATTTGAATTATGCAACACTATTATGAACTAGTTATGCACTTTTTACAAAAGTTAAGTAATAAAAATATCTCTAAAAACCTTCATGAAATTATATTCTCTCCCAAAACCAAAAAAACACATTTCATTTCTATTACATCAATTGATATCCTCCAAAGACAAATTCTTGGGTTCCTTCAATATTATTCCATTAACATATTCATTAATCGACCATAAAATTTCAGTTAGTGTATTGTGTTGGTGACGAAAGAAATCCTTTCATCAAAATTCAAAGAGCTGTTGAGTTCCATCAACACATGGAGATCACACTGGACGTCGCTCACTTTGCATGAAGAAAGGGACATCAAAAATTATATCCATGAAATAGTAAATAGGTCCAATTTTGTCCCACCCTAAGTTTTAGACAACATTGTAGATTAAAAAAGAAACAATACCAAATAGACACAAGAACATGTTAGTAATTTCACTACAAAAACCATGATGACAATAACCAATACCATGCCAAACATTATGAGTACAAGCAAGTCATAGATGAGTTAGATTTTTCACTCTTGAAAGCTTTGGCCATGATGGTAAGTTGGCCTCTCTACTAGTTGTTCCTTGGAGAAAGAGGATGTTAATTTTAATTAACAATAGTATGTTCTATGCTTGCAACATTTCTTCAAAGTCCCTTAGTTAGGCCAATGAAAATTTCCAATAGAAATCAAATTAAGCATCACATTGACAAAAAATGTATATAGAACATGACCAATAAAAGCAGAAGACAAGCCAAGACAATAGAACACCAAAATTTGACAAATGATAGCTAAAAACCCTAAGATGGGGAAAACCCTTTGATGAATTCTTCTTATTATTATATCAAATTTTTAATAGAGAGAGAGAGTTCAATAGTACAAATTCAAATTAAAAGTTTACTTGTCAAATCATTCTCAAAACAACCCTATCAAATTTGTAGTCAAGAGTGGCCAAATTCTACCCTAACCAGATAGTCAACAACAATCAAAGTCTGATGAAATCCTTCCACAATAGTTGCGTCAAAGGAGAGAAACTCAGCCTCTCTAGCTTGTTAAAGTCAATGCAAAACAATCTCAAAATAGTTGGTCAAACTTGGTCAAAGTCTGCATTTATGTCTTGTAGTAAGCCCTACAGTCAACCCGGTCAACAAGCCCAAAAAGTTTTAGTTTCTGTGCCAATAATGTGGCCTTCCAAAGAAAATATTCTAGAACAAAAAATGCAGTCAAAGGAGGTCAAACTAACCATGGTCAATGTTGGTTAAAACCTACAATACATCCTAAAATTTGGCCGTATAATTCATGCTCTTTTAGCCACACGTGTGAGAGAAGAAAATTTGTGAAGCAACAAAACCTGTAGCTTGTTGGATTTAATGTAAAAATACACAAGGAGTATTTTGTAATAATAATTTACTATATAAAAAATGTATAAGTGATGATTGAATGTTACAATGAGGACCCACATATATACTAGGCAAGTGTCCTTTTCCGATTGGGTATGTCTTTGTAGATATGCCTTTTCACTTAACTTAATGACTATCTAACATAATCAATATTTGATTATTTGATTATTTACATTATTTATATTCACATTATTTTATGTAATTTATATTCATAACATTGCCCTTTCCTTCAGAAGCTTTGTCCTCAAAACTTGTAGCTAATGATTTTCTTCACATCAGTGTAGGTCGTCTTTGCGTATATAGTTTTTCACTGGTACCTTAGGATGTAGAATTCTTGGGGGTTTTTTAATCATAATAATGTTTTTTTGTTTGTTAATAATATATTTTTTTAAAAAAATAATAATAATTAATTAAAACTATATAATAATTAATTATATAACTTATGTAAATAATTAAATATATAGATTTATATAATTATGGCTATAAAGTATATAATTAACTATATGGTGGGGGACAAGGATTGGGAAACAATGTGACGGTTAATGATAGGAGGAAAATGCTTGGCGGCGGGGTGATGCAACCTTTAACTAAGTGGAGATTTGTGGCATGTTGGTGCAATGACATGATCTGCGGACTTCAACGACTGTGGACGAGTGAGGGTGGGTGGTATGCAATCTTCGGTAATTGTGGGTGACATGATGACTGAGACATGGAAAAGGATTCATGTATGATGTTTAGCAACAAATTGACAATGAGACAAACGAGCGGAGTTTAACTTGGCAGATGCAGATAGACAGGGACAGACAATTGAGTTGTGTGATAGGGCAGGCACAATGTGGAAGTTGAGTGGTGAATATGTGCGGACTAGAAAAAATGGTGATGTGCTTCTATCAATTTTTATGTAGCCAACGTTTTTCTCAACCAACTTTGTAATCCTGAGAAAAATGGTTGACGAAAAGAGTGAGTTCCATTATTTATAGATAGTAGCAAATCTATATAGATATTCTGCTAGCAGCCATGCCAATATCTCTGCAATCAAATTGCCTTGTAATTCCATGTACAATTGTGAGAAATCCTCCTTCCGGACAACCACAAATCCCATTTTTAAAATACCACCATTGCAGTATCACTACCCATATTGGTGAACATCCTTATAAACGGTGCATTGTTGCTGCCATGGACAGGTGCTCCCATCTCCATTTAATTCACGAGGAAGCTAAAAAAATGAAGAGAAAGTGCCAAGAAAATGGCTAAATTTCGATTGTATAGAAAATGATCCAGCATTAGTACAATCATCATTTATGTTGTGGGTATCAATGGTAGGTAAAGTATCAACAATGAAATTTGATTCCTCAAATGCTGAAATTTTCAAGAAATCAATATCGTCCTCAACCCCATTCTCACAAGGGTTTTCTGAAAATTCCAATAAGTTAAATGGTACAGTTCCATCACCTTCACTAATTTTTTTGGTGTTATTAATTGTTGCAACATTATATGCATTATACCCTGCATAACCCATCCAATCTATATTTCAATTCTTCTCTAGATGTTCGGCACAAAGACCAAGAAGAATTTTTACCTTGAGAACATTTCTAGTCCCAGCATATGCACAGGACTCCAATGTAACTTGACAATATCTTGATATTTTATCATTGAATGAATTTGCAGATACTTCCAAATTTGCATCACGTTTTCCTTCTTTCCAAGATATAAGAGGCTAAGGCTTAAACAAACAAATCGAGTAAGCGGCTCTCCTAGCTCAGAATCACTTCTCTCGATCACGACAATAATAATAGGTTGAGCCACTTCATCATTGCAAGATCCAACATAGATTAATCCAAGAGATATAGGAGTGGAGGGAATTACATCTATAAGAACCTTAGAGTCTACTAAAATAGGAAAAATAAGTTTAAGCATATCCTCCTTTTGAGAACCAACATATGCTAACCCAGGGCCCATAATTGCCCCAATTCGAATGTTTGACTCATCCTTATTGACGTAATCTGTAAGAAGTGCATATGTAGGATCACATCCATTTTGGATGTGACAATTCACAATCTCCTCTTCTTTTTCCTCAACCGTTTCCTCCTCCTCTTCATCCTCTCCTTATTATTCTTGATCACCTCCAACACTAGACCTTGGTGTATCTATTGGTATTTTTAGCACCCTCCTCTATCTACCCATGTAATTAGCCAACTGGGGGTAAACTTGTGATGAGAGGTTACTATGATGGAATTCAACCTCTTGTGTGACCTTAAGGAAGTGGAATTGATGGAATCATAACACATATACCTCCAACACCGGCCTCAAGACCCACAGGAACCAAACAAGCACCTTACACAGCTTTCCCCTGGGTCCTACTGAGGTTTTGAACAACCTAGGCCAGAGTACCACTCCCTAGACACATCCCAAGAAAGTAACACTCTCCAACCCTTAGCCAAATGCTTTAGTATGTAGGCTAATGCTCTGTTTTGCCATCATTCCAGGATTTGAGCCACCTTTTTAGGCCCAGAGCCCAGAGCACTGCTCAAACTAGAATAATAATGTAAAATTGGTAAAATTATAGGTAAACAATGATGCCAAATCAATAAAATGAACAAGACCACATCCAAACACCTACTAGCCATGCTAGGCCTTCTGTCAAACATATCATCAACATGTAACCTACATGTGTAAATAATAGAATTAAGTGTATGGATTTCATACTTATCTAAGATTCCCCATGAACCATTGTTTCCTCATGTCATTTGATACCTTATCATTTATTAGGACATAGATACATTATCCATTCATAGCCAAATAAAAACATGTTGATAGCCATACTTAGTTGCTTCCACAATATATACATATAACCAGCATAATAAGAATAGAAATACCATAAACATATCATCCATCCAAATCCAAATCCAAATATACATCAGTACATTTACATATGAAAATCAAGGGAATGAATTTCTTATTAAGGAATGAAAAGAACCAACGGAGATGGGACTACCACCTTCTACCCAACCATAGAATGGCTGAGCCAAAACTCTCTTCAACCATTCACCGCCATGCCATATTCCAAGCATGAATGTGGGATCTCATAGAACACATCAACCAAAACTCTTCGAGGGCTTCCAAAGGCCATCCACCTCAACCCATCAAATAGTGATTACACCTAATTGTTGAATTTCACAACACCACATCATATTGGTCTCCATCCAACCCTTCCAGGGATTCTAGAGCGTTTGTTCCAAACAAGGCTTCTATGACTAGTAATTCAACCCACAACTGTTGTCGGGTTTCCATAGCCTTTTTCCAACCAAGGCTTCCAGAACTAGTAACTTAACCCACCAAGGGCTTTCAAAGAATTTTTCCAACCAAGACTTCCTAGACTAGTAACTCAACTCAAGTTGTTACAGGGCTTCTAGAGCATTTGTCCAACCAGGGTTTCTAGGAACTAATAATTCAACCCAACTTAAGGAAGCATGAGAACCAACCAACAACAAACAATGAAAGTAAACCCAGAATCATCATGACTAACCATGAAATGGAAAGGCTAGGAAATCCACTGTCAATCCAGGTAATCCTCCATGCCAATGACAAATCACAACTAATAAACTGCATGCATATGCCATGCATCAAAAAACTAGTTAATAAATCATACATGCAACTCGGTACCTACAAACAAATCTGATGTAGCTGCTAATCCTGATGCCTTCTTACATTTTTCTTGCTCTTCCTTGCCTTCTTGCTCCAACAATCCAACTATGGCACAACCTCCAACAATTCTCAAAGAAAACTCTAAGTATGCAAGAGTGTGAGAAAGATAGAATAACAAGAGAGAGAGCTCCAACACTAAATTGACAGAAGGTTACCAACTGTTCCTCAGAAGCCTTTTTATGGATGAGACCTCTATTTTCTCCGCTTTCTATTATTTTCCTTCATTTTCCTCCTTAGTTGAAATCTGTGACCTTTCACCTCCTTTTTCTCCTAATTTCCATTATTTTCATAGATAATTGTGCTAAAAATTCAATTTTTCCTTTCCAAATCCTTAGCCATTTCCTTTGATATTTTCCTTATCCAAAGCAATCAAAATTGATTACCATCACTACGATTATGCCCAACATTCATCTTGGAATAAGTGTCCCAATGATCATGGTTATTATTTTCAACTTTTATTACATGAAATTTTCACCAGGGTTGTTATAGAACCCCCTCTTCAAGGATATCGTCCTCAGTGTTCAATCACACATATACCCCAGCAACCTATTGAAAGAAGACATACTTCTCATGGAGATTTATAACACATCTCGATGTAGATTTAAAATGAAAGGCCTTCTCAAGACAAAACATCATGACAACATGAAAAGATATCTCATAGTGGAGCTTTATAACACAACTCATTACGGTTTTTACAAGGATCATCATGTTGAGTGAAAACCCACATGGCCTCATAATATCATTATAACATAACCACATGATAGCATAGTAACATGACACCCATATCACATAGTGGAGCTTTATAACATAACTCATTACAGTTTTTACGACCATATACATGTGTACATATACCAACATCATCAAAATATATATACCAAAACCATATACCAAACCATATACCAGAACATGTACTAAACACCACATCTAAGCATATATCAGAACATCATATAGCATATATCAAACTATCATAAAGCATATACCAAACTACCGTAAAGAAAATATCAAACCACTATAAAACATATACTGATCCACCATAAAGCAAGTAGCAAACCACCATAAACCATATACCACACCACCATATCAAAGCTACTTTGCCTCAACCAAAAAACAAGGAAGAATACATAGCCCACATCTGATCCGCCATCTCTCATGTAGCTTCATTGGGCCCAAAGTACTTCCATTAGAGTTTAACTTGCTCGATTTCTTGGTTCTGAAGCATAAGAACCTTTTTCTGCAATATACACTGAGGCTTTAGCTGGAATTCTCCATTTGGTTCCTCTTGTAATACTGACCAGTCAATCACATGAGACATGGAAAAAATCATGGACTTTCATTTTCGAAGGCAGTGCAAGTCGATAGGCTACTGACCCAATCCTCTCAATGATACTAAAGTGTCCACAAAATCTTCATTCTAGCTTAACACATGATGCAATCTGCAAGGAGCTCTTCTTTGGTTTGATGCACAAGTACACTTGTTCCCCAACCTGGAACTCCTTGAAATACTTGTTCCTATCTACTTAACTCTTCTTCTTGTCCTGTGCTAGATTTAGATTTTTCATGATCACCTACATTTCCTATTGCATGTCTGCCAACATGTTGGGTCCAATCAATATCCTGCTAACTGAATCACTCTAGCTAATGGAAGTATTACAACTCCACCCATAAAATGCCTCAAAAGGACTCATTCTCAAGGACTCCTGATAACCATTATTGTATTCGAACACTACAAAAGGGAGAGACTCTTCCCACTTCCTCTTCTAATGCATGACATATATGCTTAACATGTACTCGAATATCCTATTGACCCTCTCTATCTGTCCATCTCTTTGCAGATAAAAAGTTGTGTTGAAGGCCAATTTTGTGCCCAAACCTTCAAATGATTACTTCCAAAACTTGGAAGTGAAATTTGCATCCCTGTGTAAGACAATATTATTCGGAACAGTGTGTAGTCTAACCACATCTCCAATGAATACCTATGCCACATCACTAGCTGAGAATGTGGACTTCACTGGAATGAAGTGTAAAAATTTTGTTAACCTGTCCATAATGACCATAATGGAATCATGTTGCTTCACTATCTTAGGCAACCCTGTGATGAAATCCATGGAAATAACCTCCCATTTCCACTCCGAAATCATGATCGGTTGTAGTAGTCCCCTAGATGTTTACACTCTTCTTTGATTCACTGTCTATGAAGACACTTTTCCACAAAATCAAATACATCGCTCTTCAAATTCGACCAATAATAATATCTCTTCACCATTTTTAGTGTCTTCTGATAACCTGTGTGACCTGAATATGGTTTCGCATGAAACTCCCTCAAGATCACCTTCTTGAGCTCACTTTTATCATGTACATATATCCTAGCTCGAAACCTAACCAATTCATCTGTTGTAAGACAATAATCCATACCATGTGAACCTATACCTCTACCTATACTTCTTCTTGTACCTGTAACACTACTTTTATTTGTACCTACGCCTGTACCTATAATATCACATGTACCTGTACCAACAACCTACTACAACTTGTGCACAATTCCATATACCTAACATCCTATTGACCTGCCTGCAAAATCCTAGCCTATAAGTCTATCCCATATGAACTTATAGCTACCAAGTGATTTACCTATACCTGTATACTGAGAGCATATCACAACCTATTATCTTTACCTTTGATGTACCTGATCTCGAAATCAAATTAGTTTATCGTGGCCAATCATCGAGCCTTCTTGGTGTTCATATTTAGATGGTCAAACAAATAGCTCAACCCAATATGACTATTGTTGGTGTGAGGGGGTCTGGACCCAAGTTCATAGTTAGCTGTGCAAACCAAAAAAACCCTTCACTACTAGACCTTTTGGCAATAAGCCACGTAGTGCAACCTGTAGTCTCACCTGAAGTAGTATTGGGGATGACAAAACTAGGTTTCTGCATCCATAGTTTGTGTGATTGGTTTTTGCGATTCTGACGGCTTTATTCTGACCGTTGCGAACCCTGACCCTTCAATTTTGGAAAGTAAGATAACTTATAGATAATATCTTCTAAATCTGTGCCAATTGCTTCAAATATTCATAACATTAAGTAAACTAATAGATCTACTACTTTCACACATTAATTAAGTGTTTGTTTAGATAAATGCATAATTTAGAGTGAATACACAGAAAATGCAACAGTAAACATAAAGTCACAAATACACAGATATTGCTCCAAAATAGTCTTTATTATGATCAATCCTTCTATTATAGACTCTTTCTTCCCTATGCACATAACTACACAGGCCCATGCACTCAGTTGCGACTTACCAAGGTCTCCGTGCACACAGTTGTAAGAGCCTTCCCCTTCACCTAAGTATAGAAAACAGACTCCTCTGCCTTAGGTCACTTGCCTATACATAGATATTCAATGACTAGTTGACTTCCTATGACTCTCTATGGATCACTTACATAGCTTATTTCATTACAATACTAGGGTTTGCGAACCATGGGCGGGTTACAAAAAAACTTAACTTATTAACCAACTAAGGGGCTTTGACCTTCCTAAAGCCCCTTTGACTCCTATGAACTTCGTGCTTTTCTCCTCAAAATGTGGAGACTTTACAATAATAACAAAAACTATTACAAAGTTGAACCCAAGGGACCCTATCCCAACTGGCCCCCAACACAAAGTTGTGACTCATCCTCGAGTCACTCTCCTATGGTGCCTTGATCTTCACCTACAACTCACTGGATTCAATCTTAAAAACTTGCAGGTTTGTTGTCCCTACATAACGGCCTAAGGAACTTATTAAACCAATTTATCTATGGTTGTGCCTTCAACTACAAGGTCCATTGTTCTCTATGTCTACTATATGGCTTTTAGCTTGGCCTACATTGACAATGGAAACTGACTAGCCTCATTTGCCCAAGGTTGTGTCCTTGAATATATGATGGATTCCATGTGACACATCTCATCAATTTCGATCTAGATGAGCTTGCCTTCCTATAACCTGGTGAACTTTTACACTAGAGCTAAGGTTCACGTTGTTGACCAGATTTCATAGAATTGCCTCTGCTTCTCCCTAATGTCCAATTCAATTTTTGCAGAGTAGGATCCTCCTGCAATGAGCTCCATAATTTTGTGGCCTGTTCAAATAATTGAGTGCATCCCTTAACTGTAGCATCCGAAGTCACCATCTCTTCTTTGATAATAGCTCTGCGTTTCTCTCTGACTTCTGAAGGGGTAGTGGGTTGCAGCTTAAGTTGTAGCTTCAAGATTTGAAGCTACAACTCAAACCTGTCTTTGTTCATTTCAGCCTACAACTCCTTTACTATGACAACTATCTTTTGGATCTTGTCTGTAGAGATCGTGTCAGCCAGAATCTGGAGCTCAGGAATCTCACTATAGGCCTATGTAATAACAACCTCTAGCTATTGAATTCATGTCGTGACCTCCTCCTTTTCCTTGAGGGTTTGTGCCTTTTCCTCAAGATATGTTTATTATTCATTTTTACCTCGTTGATGATCATCAATGGGCATTGTTCCCTAATTCAGATTTCGTCTAACACCCCTTAGTGTATCTCATGTAGAGTCTGAATAAGAAGAATGACCAAGTTCATACTTAGGTCCTCCATCTGTAATAAGTGTGCCCTAACTTCTTCTAAATCTATTTCTGGAGATCCATCTAGTAACTGCATTGCACAAAGATCCAGTGTGTCTTCTACTTCCAGGGCTGACTCGCTCTCTTGTTTCAAGCTTGCTTGCTTCACGTTCACCTACCCCACACTCACTTGAATGAGACTTGTTTGCACCTGAAATTCCTGCAGGCCCTGTTGTACCTTTCAGCCAGTCACCTTATGCCATATTCCAAGCATGAATGTGGGATCTCATAGAATAAGCAATCTAAAAACAACCAAGGGAATCCAAAGGTTAAACTACCTCCACCTTCACCAAACCGTCATCACACCAAAACCGGTGCTCCAACCACAACTGAACCGAACTTGGAATGCCATTCGGAATCCATCACTATCCTTGAGGAATTTTCTGTCTCCTTGTCTCTCAAGCTTTACTGCAATCCAATCTCGGATCACTAGGCCCTAAAATGACAGCAACCTCTCAGTCTTTACTGCAATCCAAACCTAGATCACTAGGCCCTAAACTGAGGCTTCTCCATTAGTATTTATCATGTACCCCGCCAAAAATGGTGAAGGGATTCCTAAGCCTTTTGGAATGCAACTTGAGACCACCTTTGCGCCAGATTCCAAAATCCACTGAGAAAACGAAACCTCAAAAACCAAAATAGACATCCCAACATACCATGGCATCTGAATAAAGGCAAGGCTAGGCTAAAAATCACTGTCATATCCCTACAAAACCATGCCCATAACAACAAGAGAACCTATTGTAGCAGCTAGAACCACCCTCCAAAAAATTTCCTTAGCCTCATTTTGGAGCCTCCCTTCCAACCTTCACAACATATTTCCTTGCTTCATCAAGTTCACAAGTTTTAGCATCTTTCTTACACAAAGGGAGCCTGTTGGTCACAGCTTGATCCATTCCCCTCATAAGTTGTTCACTTGGACTTGGTCCAGCTGCACACTAAGCAAATTCCCCTTGAAAATTGTGTATTTCTGGAGGGAAAACACCCTTCCCTCCAAAAATTGTGCAGTACCCTCTAGCATCCTACTGGGCTCTAGGATTGCGCAATCCTGCCCGCCAACACTCCTAGTAGGATTTGCGTAAATTTCCCCAGTAATGTTGCTGAACTTAGAATTTGTGCAAATCTAGGCAGAAATCAGCTACTCTGCTCATAAATTGCGCAAATCTCTTAGGCAACAAGCCTAACTGCCAGCCAAAAATACACATTTTTTCTCCAGCAGTCGAGTAATTTCTTGCATGTGCAGCTAAGTTGACTAGTTCCCTCTGGGACTAAGCAAAACAGATGTGCATGCATGTGCTACTTTTCCCAAGGTAGCATGCAAAGGCATCCCTTGTTTCAGGGATCTATGTTTAGCAGTTGGAGGTTACATGCAAGGAGAAATTATGAAACCTCCCACCAAGTGTCGCTTCCCGTAGATTTGTGGCATGCATGTCACAACCTTGACGTTATCAAAAATCATCAGTCGGACATTGCAAAGCTCATTCCTCACATCAACCTTGTAGCTCTAACATCCCACATCACATCTAGGAGCAGTCGACACATTCAACTTAGCTATTTTGGGGTAAGTCCACTTCCCAGGACTTGTGCTGCATTTCTGTCACTATTTTTGTTTTTGCTTGTGGGAGTGTTGTTTGCTTGATTTCTTTGAACACTTGCTATCGTTTACATATATACTAGCTTTTCCTAGCTTTGTTTTAGTTTTCATTGCTATCTCACTATTGTCGCATGCATGAAACTGTTTTGCATGGACGTTTGCCCAACCAGTGAACTGCCTCACCCACATGCATATTGATTTGTCTTCTGAATATTTCATTCATGTTTTGCATGCACTGTCAATCACTTCTACTATCACTTAGTGTCACCATGCATTTACTGTCTTAGTTGCTTTCAGTTTCCCATCGACGAGTCGGTCCAACCTTGGCCCAGACTCTACCTTCACTAAGGTTGCATTGTGCAATCTAGAGAAGTAAGGCTCACCTTCCTCTCTAGATTTTCACATTCCTTCTGTGCGCTAGCCTCCAGGATTGTTTTGCGCATTTCTAGAGGACAGTGGCTTCTTGGCCCAAGAAATTGTGCAAATCTGTCCCTAGGCCAGCAATCCTTCCCAGCTGGAATTGCGCATTGCACAATCCCAGGAGTCAACATCCAGACTGGATTGTGCATTGCACAGTTCCAGTAGTCATCCAATCTCCCAACAACCCAGACTGTGCCTTGTGTAGTATTGGTAGTCGGTCTCTTGACGTCCTAGCCTAAATTGCGTAACCTTCATGATCATGCACCCAGGTATGTTGCAAGTTAGTTCTCATGTTAATTTTGGTTTTCGATTGAAAGATTTCTTTCCATGGGTGTTGCCATGTATCTAGGTATCCTAGGTGTTCATCTGCCTCTTAGCAATACATGTATAATGGCTTCCAGGAGAGAAGAGATGAAGACATTGTTCAAAGCACACTTGGGGATGCAGTCGTTCAAGTGTCCATGGACTTGCTTACCCATGAAGACATCAAGTTGTTTGTAGAAAAGGACATCAAGATATGAAAACAACAACATCACAGTGAGCAGTATCATGAACAAAAACTGAAGACATCATACCAAATGCAATGAATGCAAGAGGACAGTTGTTGACAACATGAAGGTGGAACAAGGTTTCAAGCTCAAGCAAGTCTATTGATGATGAAAGCTTTGGAGACTCCGGCTATGAAGTGAAAGGACAACATGAAGATCACATGAAGGCAAAAGATGGAACAAAGGAGTTGCATGTGCTGAAGCAAAAACTCAAGAAGAACATGAAGCTACATAGACACACGAATGAGTTGTAACAAGAACACGAATAAGAGTGGGCACAACATGCACTCACAGATGGAACTGCACCCATACAAGTTAAGGATCCATCCCAGCTACTAACACAGAGCATACATGGTGAGTAGTGTTGTTGTTCATGTTGTTGAGCACATGCATGCAATCCAACCCTTTCAACACACTCACCAAGGTAAAGACAGGAAGAAAGTCCAACTAGGGTTGAACATGTACTTTGACAAGTTGATGCAAATGACCATCAGCACACAATTGAAGATCAGCATGGACATTATGCATCAGTTTGTTGCCAGTTCAATTGTACCTAAGAAGACCATATGCATGTTAGTAGACAAGTTGGGTAAAGGGGTCGAATCAATGCACCTATTGCAACGAAGGCAGGAGTTCGCTTTAGCAAGATGTCACCATGAGGTGCATGCACAACATCACAGACGGGCAAGATTGGCATCAACTCACCACCTTCACCATCACAAGAATGTTAAAGAGTTGGTCTCATCACAATGAACCGAGTGTCAGTGATGTCTTGCAAGGCTTTCTCAAGCCATTTTGTCTCACATGAGTACATGGGCATTGTAATGTTGAGTCATGTCAAGTGTAAGTCAATTGTTAATGGTTGGATGTAACAGTCATAGAGTAGGTAAAGAGTCATGAGGGTAGTTGAACTATCACAAAGGGGAATGTCAAAGGTCGCCCCACCCTTTGCTATAAATAGTCCCTCATAACTCATTGTAGAGGCTTTTGGTCGGCCAAGCTTCTACTAAGACTATCTTGAAGAAGGCTTGGACAATATTGTAAGGCGCCTTGACTTCTCCAATTCACAGAGCTAGTACATCTCTTTGGAGGAGCAGGTGGATGTGGCTGTAACATTTCACTAATGGAGCTAGAAAGTTTGCATGGATATATTGTATGATTGCAACTTACACTTTTATATAATAAGAGCCATCACATTTTCATGCATATGTTGTTATTGTAGTTGGACTGCTCCAGTTTCCTTAATGATATATGTTGTTTAACTTACGTATTTATGTATGAAATGATTCACATGAAATTATATCAATCTTGTTTTAAATGTGTTGTATATGTTGTTAATGTTGTCACCATCTCTGTCGACAGCTCTGCCGGACACCAGACAGACCTTTCACATGAACCTTGCTATATCAACAATTGCACTTGTTCGGACTAATCTGTGAGTGTTGTAAGTGTTATCTTACCTTGTATGTTGTGACTACCACATCCGAGTGGACTGCTCCACCATAATTTGTGTATGTCCTTTTTTGTTGTGTTCCTAGCCGAGTTGTGACTGATCCATTTCAATCTGGAACTCACCTGCACCCCTTTCTCCAACTTTTGTGCTAGAAGCTCTCATACATCTTCCTTGACTCATTACAATAGTCACACCCTTGCTATTGACAAAGTTATCTTACATTCCGCTGTGTGACATTGTGGTCAAGGAATTACCTTACGACCCACTGCTGGGACTCCTACACCAAACAGCCTGAGGTCTAATTAGGACTTATTACTGGGGAGATCCCCTTGACATGTTGGCAGGTCCAGCACCATCCATTTCTGGCATGAGAAGGAGGGCCACATGACAAGATGTGTCCTACCATCCATTTTTGAACCTTTGCACATCTTTCATGGAGTCTTACACTCTTCCTCTGTTGTGGTGTTTTTTGAATCGTGAAGATCTCTCCATCATGGGGAAGCTTTTCAATCTCTTGTCAACTCAGACGTATGATGGTGAGGGCGAAGTGGCTTGTCTTGAGCACTTACATAACTTTATTTCCATGATTCATGTGGAATATGATTTTATAACAAATAGGCCAGTTTGCTTCTTGCATACACACTTCGTGAATCTCCATTTCGTTGGGTTCTCAGCCTACCGACTAACACTATGCACTCATTTGAGCACTTTTGTGATCTCATTGAAGACACATTCTATTATTTTGATGGATACCATCTTGACCAGAAAGTATTACAACAACGGAGGGCTCCGTATGAATCGGTTATTGATTTTTGGCAGCACTTCCGTGACTTGTAGTTTCAAGCTCCAAGGAGCGAGATGAAATTTGATTATCTCTGTGACCGTTTCATGTACTACCTTAAGAAATCTTCCTATCCCAAGAGAATGTTTGAGATCAAGCCTCGCTCAACATTCTTCATTGATGGAGTTGTGCAATCTCATGTGGATGTGGGCACTGTCTCGACTGACTGTCCACCTTCCTCTCATTCAACGACTCCACCATTTTCCAGTGATTTTGAGGATCATGCTCACACACCTTTTCATCCTTCACACCCTCCCAACATCACTTCACTCAATTTTTGCGTAGATTTGGTTTTTAGTCATTCGAGTCCTCATATCCATTCTTTTCTACAACCTTCGTCTTCACACCCGAGTGTTCCTCCGGATGATGTTGTCTTGTCTTCGTCCATTCCGGACTCTTCACTTGTTGTGTATGAGGAACAACCCACTAACCGATTTGGTGATGCACAACCAACATGCATTGTCATTCATGAAGAGTACGAGTGGGAGATTTAGAAACAACACTCAATGAAGGATGACTCCCTTCCATCCAATCCCCCTTTGTTCTTTCCTAACATTTTTGGTGAACCTGCTATCCATGATTTCACATGTGTCTTCATCCATGGTTGCACCCATTGTTGATATTTCACAGGCACATCATATGTTAGCCCATCATCCAACAATAGAGGGTACCAATCATTCATTGGAAATCCACTTAATCTTTCATCTACCTTTTTTGGAAACACAGAGGGTGAACATCCTTCCTCCTCATCTACCCATTTGTGTGATTCATCAAACCATGAGTATGCCGACCAACATCCGGAATTTTTTTATTTTGGTTGTTGTGATCTCTTCAGTGCATCATCCGATCACGATGTTGATTCACTCGTTGTTAATCTGTCTAAGCCACTGGTCTAAGAAGATCCATCTGTCAATGAAGTCAAAACCCCACAGACCATCGCGACGCTTCAGCTCGAGCTCATGGTTATGTCAAGCCTTCACTATCCTGAGGTTCGTTTCACTTCTGAACAAGAAATTTTTCAAACACTCAAGGCTCCTCATCACTCATATGTATGCATTCAAGATGAATCTAACACTTAGATTTTACTTCCTTCACTCAAACTACACGATCACATTGTTCATGCATTGGAGGAGTCTTACATTGCAAGCACTTGTATGCGATGCAAGTTATCTTTGTTTCTTTTATTTGCTTGCATGTCACAATCAAGAGTGTGCTTATGCTTCAAGGTTGTAGGTAGTTTCACACATCGCCATGATAAGTCCACGGACTTCCTGTCATGCACATGCACTCACTTATGTCCTGTGGGCACTTCGAATCATGAAGTATGGTTGTCTTCATTGTTATATCTTTCTTGCCTGCTTGTTTACATAACCGGGTTGCTTATGGACCAAGCCTTCACCAACATGGGTCTACCAATGCGCCAGTGTCTGCATTGGAAGTATCACTTCACGTGATTAGGCCCATGTACCATTAGTGTAGGAGTAGGAGCAGTGTTTTCTTTCAGTTGTTTGTTTACATGCATGTTTGCTTATGTGCTTTGTTTTCCTGCTTGTTTATTTTCTTCGCTTTCATTTTTTCTTCTTCTCTTGATTTTCTTTGTTGATTGTTAGTTCATTTGCTTGTTTTGTTCATAGGTTAGTTTTGCATGAGACCATGTATGACTCTTGAAGCAGGCTAGGTAAAGTACGAGAGGGCTTGTATAGGTATCACTACTTGGTTATCTGTCATCTTGCCTTTGTATGATGAGCTTGTTACTTTTAGTCCATGATACGTTGAAGGAAAATACGTACTGTTCAAAGTGAACCTTGGTGATAGCACAACGCTTGCGCGCTAAATAGTGTCACCGTCTCTAGTCGGTTGTTTTTGGGTTAGCCCTTGTCATCTAAGTGAAGTAGAGTAAGGTGAGGGGGAAAACCTTAACAGGCACGTCAGAGATACAATAAACTACTTCTCTGCTAGAACAACCTCTTATGCTCTCAATAATTCGGGATCCCTCTTCCACCTATGAAATGAATAAGTGTTATGCACAGTGAAAATGAAAATAAAAAATGAAAAGTTAAAAAATTTAAAATGAAAAATAAATAAGGTGAAATAAGAGAAAGGCTTCCTATGTAGGGAGGTGATGCAAATAACTCCACCGCGGTACTGACCAGGTTCACTAGCAGTGGAGCCATGCTTGTGTTCCTATGTGACTCCACCGGGGTACTGCCCAGGCCTCCTGGCCATGGAGGAACACAAGAGATGAAACTAAGACTCTGATAACTATACTGCTTATGCACCTATATACCCCTCAACCCAAATCGAAACAACTGTGTTTCCTTGGATTGGAATGTGTGTCAATCGACCAAAAGTTTGGCAGATGCTAATTCTTACAATCAAGCTAGTGTGAAACCAATATGAGCTTAAAACTGAACAATACTTCTGGAGGTGTTAGACTTGCTTTTCATGAACAAGGTCCATTCAGAGAGCCAGAGTTGTATCGGTCTGTCACCAAGTGTTGTAGTGGCTACAACCACCCTCCAAAAGTTTTCCTTAGCCTTGTTTTGGAGCCTCCCTTCCAACCTTCACAACAACTTTCCTTGCTTCATCAAGTTCACAAGTTTCAGTGCCTTTCCTTCATAAAGGTAGCCTGTTGGTCATAGCTTGATCCATTCTGCTCACACGTTGTTCACCTGGACTTGGTCTAGTTGCAGGCTGAGTAGCTTCCCCTTGAAAATTGCACATTTCTGGAGGAAAACCAACCTTCCCTCCAGAAATTGCACAATCCTCTCTAGCAGTGATCCAGATTTAAACAAGAATGCAACAAATTATAGATATAACCATACATATAGAGATGTACTAGAAATAATACTTCATTTAATTACTATAAAATACTAAAATATGCTTACAAATAGAAATGTAAATAAACTAGCTAGGGCGATGGTAACTTATCTCTTAGAAGATATGTGGAGGCTACATGCCTCTGAATTGTGTCACAATGAGGCTCGAAGGAATATTTATTTTTGAGAGACAATGGAAAACCCTAAACATCCAAAAACCTAACCCTAGAAGATGAAACACCAAATTGTGGGCCCCGTTTGGGTAAATTGGTACATCAACTTCCCGCGGTCATAGCTTTGGCATATGACCTATGTTTGACGTGCACAATATCTCGTTAGAAAGATATATCTGAGAGCTACAACTTTTGGAATAGAAACATCTATCCATGGACCCATGTTGCTCCTAGCTTTCCCAAAAAATGTCGTTTAGGGCCTCAAAATGGCTCCGAAAGTTCAGGGCCCAAAAAACTACTAAAAATAGTAAATTGTGCTACAATTAAGGAAACTGAAAGGCTGAAAGAAACAATGGTGGGGGTCCAAGTTGACTTGGAAAGTGGCCACCAATATCCACCTAGATCATTCCTCCCCCCTTAGGAAGCAATGGTCCCCATTACATTGAGTTCCTCCATGAGATGAGGAAACTTCTGCTGAACTTGGTCCCTAGTGAGCCACTTGCCTTGGTGAAGGAGTTGTCTTGCTTTGAAAACTCAGCACAGTTGAATATTCTATTGGAGAGTGTGATTGATCTATGTGTCCATGATCACATCAGTTACAGCTTGTTCCATGCAATCTAGATTTATCTCTGTGCGTGTGATTTGTTTTGCAATGTCGGATGTGTCTAGTAATGGTGGAAAGTATGGCCGAAGGCAGTCCACATTGAACACTTGATGCAAGCCAAGGAATGGGGGAATGCTGAGCTCAAATGCATTGTCTCCCATAGCCTTGATAATGGTGTAAGGACCATATCAGAGTGGTCTAAGTTTCCATTAGGCTTCGGTAAGGCATTCCTTTTGCAAATGGAACCAGACTTTGTCGCCCACTTAAAACTTGTGTGGCACCCGACATTGATCATGTCACTACTTGTACTTAGCATTTCGTTTCTCCATAATGTCATGGAGCTGCTAGAAAATATGTTCAGTGTGCTCAATGAAGTTTCTTTCCTTATCTGTTTCAGACTAGACATGAGACGAATATACATCAGTAGCTGCAAATGGCATAGCCACATCAGTGAGACATAGTGGTTGGAATCCCAAGCCCACCTGAAAAGGGATGTGGCCAATCGAGCTATGGAGCACCCGGTTGTAGCTATGCTAACATAGGGGAGGCTATCATTCCATGTGCATGGATGCTTTGAGTTGTACATGCGCAAAATGTGTACGATCATCCTATTGACAACCACTGTCTAGGCATCAGTTTAAGGATGGAAGGCTATGGACTTAGTGAGTTTGGTATCCAGCATCGACCATAGTCTGGACCAAAATTTACTGAGGAACTTGCTACCCCGATCTAAGATGATAGATTGTGGGATCCCAAAGTGTACCCACACTCGTTCAAAGAAGAGTTTAGCAGTGGCTTCTACTGTGATATTCTTCTTACAAGCTGCCATAACGGCCATCTTCGAGAACTTGTCAATGACCAGAAAAACACAGTCGTTTCCATGCTTAGTAGAATCAAGGCCCGACATGTAATCCATGGAGATGGATTGCCAAGGTTGACTAGGGCTAGGCAGTGGGGTATAGAGGCCTTGCTTCTTGATGGTCAGTTTGGCAATGGCACAGGAAGTGCATGAACTAATGTACTTCCCGAAATCTTGTCCAAGTTTTCGCCAATAGAAATACTTCTGCAGTACTACCACCATTTTCTTGACACGAGAATTCCCAGTAGCCCAACTATAGTGTGCTTCCCAAATCATCTTGGAATGCTCGCTTGAAGGAACACAAAGGCGACCCAGGTGGCATAACAGGGCATCCTGGAGGTGAAAATCTAGAACATTTTGACTCTCCAAGAGTATCTAGTATGTGTGGCTGAATTCTAGGTTGGTTTTGTAGAGAAGTGTCCAATCAGAAGTATCGTGCACACAAGAGTTGAGCACAGTTTTTAACGCCATGATCGGTGGTCGACTAAGGCAATATACAACATTATTGGTGCTTCCCTTCTTATACTTGATATTCAAATGGAACTATTGCAGGTATGTAGACCACTTCTAACAGTGATCATTCAACAATTTCCCTTTGGTCTATATGAACTGCAGGGGTCAGTGGTCTATGTGGATGATCGTTTCCTTCCCCAAAATGTAATGCTTCCATTGTTGGTAGACCTGCATAATGGAATATATCCCTTTTTCATAAGTGGGATACTTCTGGACTGTGTCTGAAAGTGTCTCACTATGATATACTACTTGATCATGGAAAATTTTAGGGGCTAATGTTCGCCCAATGGGCTAATTTTCCATGATTTTTCCGAAAAATGATTCGCCAATTTCCAATTTTTATAAAAGATGATTCGCCCAAATTTTAGAATATAAAATTATTTTACCTTAAAAATCGCCAACATTATATAGTGCCTATATGATAAATCATTATAAATTTGAATAATTTTACAAATATATCATTGAAAAATTTATAGTTTGCATATTAGGGATTAGTGAGATTCGCCAATGTTTCTAAACTTCAAGAAAATTTTCCATCCTTAAAATTTTCCTTACACTTGATGCTTATGTTGAGTAAGGACTACCCCAATAGCATAGTCCGAGGCATCTCTCTTGACCTCAAATGGTTGTTGCAAGTCTGGTAATGTGAGCACTGGTGCCGAGCAGAGGTGATCTTTCAACTCTGTGAATTCCTTCTGTTGAGATTTAGACCAAAAGAATTTTTATTTCGCTCCTCCCTTGGTGACTTGACTCAAGGGCCAAGTGATATGACAAAATCCCAACACAAACCTGCAATAGAAGTTGGCAAGACCTAGAAAGTTGTCTAGCTCTATCATAGTGGTTGGAGATGGCCAATCCCGAATGACTTGGATCTTAGCTAGATCTACATGCACCCCCCATTCATCAATAAATTTACCCTAGATACTAAACCTCGGTCATGCCAAAAGTGCATTTCTCCAAATTGGCATATAACTTGTGTTGCCGCAGTGTTTGGGGAACCTGCCAGATGTGGTGTAGGTGCTCTTCCCAACTCTGGCTGAAGATCAGGATGTCATCCAAGTATACCACTACAAATGAGTTGGTGAATGGTTGCAAGATGTCATCCATTAGCCTCATGAAGGTTGCAGGAGAATTCATCAATCCGAAAGGCATAACCAACCATTTGGAAAGGCCCTCTTTGGCTTTGAAGGTAGTCTTCCACACATCGAAGGGTTTGATTAGTACCTGGTGATATCGTGACTTCAAATCGATCTTACAAAAATATTCCCCCCCTTTAGTTGATCCCAGAGGTCATCAATCCATGCGATCGGATGCCTATTATAGACAATGATCTTGTTCAATACCCAATAGTCAACACAGAGTCTCCAAGTCCCATCCATCTTCTGTACCAACATAATCATGCTCCCATAAGGTGATGAACTCAAACAAATGTGACCTTTCTACAACAAATCCTAAATATACCTCTTGATTTCATCGTTCTCCAAAATAGAGCACTGATAGATTGGTCCATTGGGCAGCGGCGCACCTAGGGTTAGATCGATGGAGTGCTTGACTTGATAGTGCAGAGGAACCCCTACGGGGGAGGTGAATATGTCCTTGTAATCGTCCATGACCTTGTCCATCTATAGTTGTCATGTGGAGGGGCCCTGTCTCAAGGTCATGGCCACCATCTTCATCTTTCCTTGAGGGTGTATCATCAGGAAGACAAATTTCCTAGTTTTGGAAATGAGCTTACTACATTGTTTTGTAATAACCAAAGAGATGGCAGTAGGCGGTGCTACCTCTCCTATCCTATACAACTTATTTCCCAAAGTAACAATAACATCATGGGGCCTTGATTCATACAAGCATGTCGCTTCCACAAGCATAGTTGTCCTAATAATACATCACAAACATCAAGGGTAGCAACGTCACATAATACCTCATCAGTGAAGGGCTTGATGTTGTATGGAAGGTGACACTACTAACTCATGCAAAGGTCTCGTCCTTGGTGAAGCCACTTGATGGTGTACAGTTGTGGATGTGCTATGGTCGGTAAGCCCATCCGCTTCACGAAGTCTGCAGAAATGAGGTTATTTTGACTCCCACTATCGACAATGAACTGTAGCAGGGAGCCCTTTACCCACATCTAGGAGTGGAAGTGATTCAGGTGGATGTTGGTGGTCACCCACCTATCCCACTTGGACCCCCACAATTGTCTCTTTCAATTTTTCAGTTTCCTTAATTGTAACACAATTTACTATTTTTAGCAGTTTTTCGAGTCCTGAACTTCTGGAGCCGTTTTGAGGCCCTAAACGATGTTTTTTGGGAAATCTTAGAGCAACATGGCTCTGCTGAATGATGTTTGGCTTTCCAAAGTTGTAGTCCTCAGTAGATATTTCTAACGAGCTATTGTGCAAGTCAAACGAAGATCGTATGCCAACATTACGACCTAGGAAGTTGATGTACCAATTTACCCGAAACGGGGCACACAGTTAAGTGTTTCATCTCCTAGGGTTATATTTTTGGATGTTTAGGGTTTTCCATTGTTTCTCAACAATAAATAGGCCTTTGAGCTGCATTGTAACATAGTTGAGAGGCATGTAGCTGCCACATATCTTCTTAGAGATAAGCTACCATCGCCCTAGCTAGCTTATTTCCATTTATGTTTCTAAGCATATTTAAGTATTTTATATTAATGAAATGAAGTATTATTTCCACTGCATATCTGTAATTGTGGTTATTTTTGTAATTTTTTGCTTTCCTGTTTAAATCTAAATCAATGGTATCAGAGCGGTTTGCTCTTTCTCTGTTTTTCTTTGCATGTCCCCAACGAGGTCGAGATATAAGGAGTTAGGGCTTGAACTTGTTGAACCTTTGCAAGATCAGCCTCGCAAACCATGACGACCTCCCATGGCGGATGAAAATAAATATGAGGGGGTAGGAGATCCTATCAAAATCTTGCTCGAAGAAGCCCTCGAGTGACAAAGGAACGCGATGATGGAAAACTTTGCCCAGATCCTTTAGCGGCTACCCAAAGGCAACACATCGACTTCCAATAACTATTCTGGAAATGCCACACCTTTTAAGGTACAAGTTAATTTTGAAATCCCCATATTAGAGGGTCAAATAGACATAGATGCCATAGATAAATGGTTAAATCTGCCAAAAGGGCATTTTTCTATTCATGATTTTTCTAGTCGGGAAAAGATTATTTTTTCTCTTCTCTAAGTAAACCCCCATGTTAAGGACTGGTGGGAAACCTACTACAAGAAAAAGGATTAAAGTATGGGCTCATTGTTTTTAGCTGCACCCACTTGGAATTCATTCCAGGATGCCATCAAGGAGCACTACTACCCTGTCAAGAGCTACGAGGAAAAATATGTAAAATGGACCATGATGCAGCAAGGAAGGGACGAAGATGTGTTGTAGTTCATAAACATTTTTCATACCCTTCACACATAGTTGGGTATCAAGGATTCTAAGTTGCATTTGATTCTCAAATACCACGTCTACCTACATAGATACATGCAGGATGAGATGGAGTTCTTGAACATCTCCTCACTCAGCACGACGTACCAATACGATGCCAATATCGAGCAGAATTTTAAAAAGAAGAAGCAAGACTTTGGATTTGTGAATCTGAAGTCCAAGTGACAAATCCAAGGCGGGGTGACCCAAGACAACCCTTCGAAGCCACAAGAAAATAAAAACACCACAAAGTCAAAGAAGGACACAGGAAAGTGGTGTGAGTTCCATAAGAGCCCCACTCACAACACAAGTGAGTGTTAGATCAAGCAGTCACTAGTGGTCGAGTTGAAGGCTTCCGAATCAGATGCATGTTCCAACCCTAAATCAAAACCCGACAAAGGGAATGGCAAAGGGAATTAGGTCATTGATGTAGAGCCTAGTGCCATTGTTGCCACTGCCAAGATCCAGAAGAATGAGCTTGAAGATCCAAAGGAGCGGGAGCACTTTTTCCACTCACAAATGTGGGTGAAGGGTTTTCTGCTGCAATGCATTATCGATAGTGGCAGCCAAAAGAACCTCATTTTGGCAGACGTTGTGAAGAGGTTGGGCCTACTAACTACACCACACTCACAGCCGTAAAGTATTGGGTGGCTTCATCAAGGACGAGATCTCTGATTTTTCTAGTAGTGCCACCTTCCCTACAACATCAAACCCTTCACAAACAAGGTATTGTGTGATGTTGCACCTCTGGATGTTTGTGATGTATTATTAGGCCAACCACACTTGTGGAGATGACATGATGTGTATGAGTCAAGGCCTCATGCTATCATTATTTCTTTGTGTAATTCATTATGTAGGATACCTGAGGTAGCCCCACCTACCACCACCTCTTTGATCAGTCCTAAGAAATGCAACAAGCTCATCTCCCAGACTAGGAAATTCATTTTCTTTCTGGTTTGCTCCGAAAGTAAGGGGAAGATCATCGCCACATCCATGACCCCTGCGAAGGGTTCCTCCACGCAACAACAACAGCAAATGGATACGGTTATGAAAGAACATAAGAACATCTTCTCCTCACCCATAGGGGTACTGTTGCACTGATAGGTCAAGCATTTATTCAATCTGACTCCTAGAGCACCTCTACCCAACGGGTCGATATATCACCGCTCCATTTTGAAAAATGACAAGTACAAGAAGCGACATGGCCCTTACACCAGTACCAAGGCCATGGAAAACAATGCTTTGGAACACATCATTCCTCCATTCCTTCGCTTGCAGCAAGTTTTTAATGTGGAATGCCCTCAACCATGCTTCCCACCATTGCTAGACACATCAGAGATTGCAAAACAGCTCACCAGTGACCAAGTTCAGCAGATGGAGGAGCTCAACACAATGGGGACCATTGCTTCCTAAGGGGAAAGGAATGATCGAGGTGGATGTTGTTGGCTACCCACCTATCCCACTTGGACCCCCAGAACTATCTCTTTCAGTTTTTCAATTTCCTTAATTGTACCACAATTTACCATTTTTAGTAGTTCTTTGGGTCCTGAACTTTCGGAGCCATTTTGAGGCCCTAAATGACATTTTTTTGGAAATTTGGAAGAAACATGGGTCCATGGACTGATATTTCTCTTCCCAATGTTATAGTCCTCGAATAGATATTTCTAACGAGCTATTGTGCATGTCAAACGGAGATCGTATGCCAACATTACGACCCCGAGAAGTTGATGTACTAATTTACTCAAAACGGGGCCCATAGTTAGGTGTTTCATCTCCTAGGGTTAGGTTTTTGGATGTTTAGGGTTTTCCATTGTCTCCCAACAATAAATAGGCCTTCAAGCCTCATTTTAACACAGTTCAGAGGCATGTAACCACCACATCTCTTCTCAAAGATAAGCTAGCATCCCCCCAGCTGGTTTATTTCCATTTTTGTTTGTAAGCATATTTCAGTATTTTACATTAATGAAATGAAGTATTATTTCCAATGCATATTTGTATTTATGATTATTTCTGTAATTTTTTGTATTCATGTTTAAATATGGATCAGGAATAGATGCTACTCCTCCTTTGGATCTTCAGGTTCCTCCTTCTGGATCTGCGTGGTGGCAACGGTGGCGTGGGGCTCTGCATCGATAATATGCTTCCCTTTATCATTCCCCTTATTGGATTTTGACTCAGAGTTAGAACATGCATCTAATTTTGAAACCTTTAACTCGGCCACCAGTGACTGCTTCGCTTGATGCTCACTTGTGTTCTGAGTGGAGCTCTTATGGAACTCACACCACTTTCCCATGTCCTTTTTCAGCTTCGCGGCCCTGTTCTTTGCTTGCAACTTTGGCATGTTGTCTTGGGCCACCTTGCCTTGGCTTTGTACTTTTTTTTATGGTTTAGGTGCACCTTTCCCTTGCTTTATATTCGTTGAGCCAAAGTATCACTTCTTTTGTTTAAAATTTTACTCAATCTTAACGGCATATCGATATGCCATGCTGAGCGAGGAGATGTTCAGGAATTCTATTTCTTCCTAGATGTACTTGTGTGGGAAGCCACAGTATTTGAGTACCAAATGCTGCTCTAAATCCTTGATACCCAAATTTGTGTCAAGGGTATGGAAAATATTAGTAAACTCTAGTGCAGCTTGGTCCCTTCCCTACCACAACGTTGTCCACTTTATGTATTGATCCTCATAGCTTTTGACAGGGTAGTACTGCTCCTTGATGGCATTCCAAAATGAATTCCAAGTGGGTGCAGCTAAAAATAGTGTGGTCTTACTTTCATCCTTCTGCTCATAGTAGGTTTCCTACCAGTTCTTAACATGGGGGGTCACTTTGAGAAGAGCCAAAGTATCTTTTCCCGGCCGGAAAAATCATGAACAAAAAAATACCCTTCTAGTAGATTTAACCATTTATCTATGGTGTCGGCATCTATCTAGCCCTCAAATAAGGGAATGTCAAAGTTAACTTGTACCTTAAAGGGTGTGGTGCTTCCATAGTAGTTGCTAGAAGTAGATGTCTCCCCCTTGGGTGGCTGCTAAAGGATCCAGGAAAAAGTGTCCATCATCGTGTTCCTTTGTCACTCGAGGGTGTCTTCAAGCAACATTTTGATAGGATCTCCTGCCCCCTCATCCTTATTTTCATCCGCCATGGGAGACCATCAGGATTTGTGAGGCTGGTCTTGCAAAGGATTGTTGGAGGACAGTGACTACTTGTCCCAAGAAATTGCGCGAATCTGTCCCTAGGCCAACAATCCTTCCCAGCTAGAATTACGCATTGCCCCATCCTAGCAGTCAGCAACTTGAATGGACTCTGAATTGTTCAATTCCTGTAGTCAGCTAGTTTCCCAACAGCCCATACTATGCCTTGTGCAATCTTGCCAGTTGGTCTCCTGACCTCTTGTCCGAAATTGTGCAACCTTCATGATCACGCACCCACGTATGTTGCAAGTCAATTCTCATGTTCATTTTGGTTTTTGACTGAGAGATTGTTTGCCATGACTGTTGCCATGTCTCCAGGTATCCTAGGTGTTCATCTACCTCTCAGTAGTACAGGTACAATGGTTTCTAGGAGAGAAGAGATGAAGACATCATTTAGAGCACACTTGGGGATGCAGTTAATCAAGTGTCCATGGATTTCGATACCCACGAAGACATCACGTTTTTCGTAGACAAGGACATCAAGATATGACAATAGTAGCATCACAATGAGAAACATCATGAAAAGTAGTTGAAGATAGAACACCAAATGCAATGAATGCAAGAGGATGGGTTGTTGACAACACATAGGTGGAGCAAGGTTGCAAGCTCAAGCAGGTCCCTTAATGATGAAAGAAACTTTGGAGACTCCGGCTATGAAGTGACAGCACGACATGAAGATCGCGCGAAGGCAAAATATGGAACAAAGAAGGAGTTGGATGTGTTGAAGTAGCAATTGAGGAATAACATGAAATTGCACAGATAGACGAATGAGTTGCAGTAGGAACAGGAACGCTAGTGTGTGCAACATGTACTCACAGATGAAACTATGCTTATATAAGTTAAGGATCCACCCCAGTAGCTGACACAGAGCAAAAATGGTCAGTAGTGTTGTTGATCGCGTGCAAGGGATTTAGCATCATGCATGTCATTGAGCACACGCATGTAATCCAACCCTTTCAACATGCTCAGCAAGGCAAAGACAAGAAGCAAGTCCAACCGGGGCTGAACATGTACTTCGGAAATTTTATGTGCATGACCACTAGAGCACACTTGAAGATAAACATAGACACTATGCATCAGTATGTTTCTAGTTCAACCGTACCCAATAATACCATGTGCGTGTTAGCAGAAGAGTTGGATGAAGGGTCTAAACCAATGCACTGGTTGCAACGAAGGCAAGAGTTCTCTTCAACAAGATGTGACCATGAGGTTCATGCACATCATCACGGACGACCAAGCTTGGAATCAACTCACCACCTTCACCATCATAGGCATGTCAAAGAGCTGGTCTTGTCACAACAGACTGAGTGTCAGTGATGTCTTGCAAGGTTTGCTCAAGCCATGTTGTCTCACATGAGTACATGTGCCTTGTAATGTTGAGTCATGTCAAGTGTAAGTCAACTGTCAATGGTTGGATGTAACAGAAATAGAGTAGGTAAAGAGTCATGAGGGTAGTTGAACTGTCACAAAGGGGAATGTCAAGGGTCACCCCACCCTTTACTATAAATAGTCCCTCATAACTCATTATAGAAGATTTTGGTTAGCCAAGCTTCTACTAAGACAATCTTGAAGAAGGCTTGGACAGTATTTTAATGCACCTTGGCTTCTCCACTGCACGGAGCTAGTACATCTCTTTAGAGGATGTTGACACCTAATCCTCAGTGATTGGGGAACTGAATGTGAACAGTCATCGAGAAGATGAACTGAACAATCACATTCATGTATATATTAGATAGTTGGTTAATGAATAAACGTATTAGTTTTTTTGGAGTTACTCCTGGCCTGACATGGTATCAGAGTGCAGGTCCCAGGTTCTATTTTTAACCTTGCCTTGTAACTCCTGTCCACTGCCTGCCTTCTGCTCCTCTCTGTCCCACACCTGAAGCTGCATACCTAATTTCTGAAAAAAAATGCCTGCCTGCCTGCCTACCTGGTATCGGAGTGGAAGCGTACACTAGGAGCGGAAGCGTTGTACGCTCCATTCAGTTTGGCTTGAGACTTGCAGCGCAGTTGAAGCATTTTAGGATGCTACGGAATCTTCATTCTGTGTACATGTGTGGATAAAAGAGGAAGTGAAAGAAAGAGCCATGGGTGGCCATGAATTTTAGTACGATTTAAAAAAAAGGAAGGTATCGTCAATTCCTGTTAATTCTTTTGTGCACTACGGCCTACATAAAGCTGGTAAGCATACCAGACATCCTGGATTAATAATTCCCATGATTGGTAGCAATATATATTTAAAAAAAAAAATGCTTACTCACGTGACTTCTGGAAGTCATACTAATAATTACAGATATAGAAATGACAGCAGGATGTTACCAATTATTTAAGCGTCTGATTAAGCAATAATAATTCACCTTGACTCCAATAATCAGGAGTCTGGTAGGGGACGCTTCCGGGTATATGTTTTATTCTCAATTTCCTTGGGGCTTGATCCTTCATTTAATAAGACAGAATTATCCCGAGGACTTGAATCCTTCATAAGGCCTTCTTCCATGTCTGCACTATTTGGATCAGGTGAGTTACCGCCTTCTGAGTGCAGGCCTACATAAAGCGGTGATTGTAATACAGTTTTGAATACGCAGTTTTGAATACAAAGTGCCATCCATATGTACATACGCAGTTTTCGAAATTGTTGATTGTAATTCTTTAGAAACGCACATGATCTTCATTACAATATATATGAAACCCTGTCTCAGAATGTCTCTAACTGCTGTTTGAAGAAATGCACATGGTGATGTAAGATGATATTTTAAAGGATGATTGATATATGCATAGCGCAGTTTTGATATGTCACTGTTTTAAAAGTTGTTTGATTGAAGTCCATCATACTTTTAGATGCCGAGGATAGCAGCAGAAAATTTGACTATATAGCAACAGAAGTATTTTTTTCATAAGAGAATTTTTTTTTTGGCATCAGAAGTATTAGTCTATCAGCAAAAGTTTTTTTATATCAGTAGAAGTAATCTTTTACAGAATGCATTCAATCATCTCTATGATAGGAATAGTTCTCACTGGCAAGGAGAACTATCCTGACTGGTCCCGGATGGTACAACACACCCTTATTTTCAATGAGCTGTGGAAAGGAGTGTGTGTCGAAGAAGGAGACAGTGACCCAGAAAAGCCTACATCAGACAAAGAGCTCACCATATGGGAAAACAAGAACAGCAAAGCGTATGCATTAATCGCAGCCTCTGTAAATAAGGAGGTGAGTGGTCACATTTCAACATGTTCAACTTCCTTTGAAGCTTTACAAAAGTTTAAAGAGCTCTATGACTCACATTCTGCACTTGAATTCGTCCAACTTATGATTAAACTCTTCACTCTTGAACTGCAAAATAATGATCCTCTTGCTCTTGCATCTGAAATAAAATCTATAGTGCATGATATCAAATCCACTAAAGTTGAGCTAG
>APFE030262767.1:25727-39530 GCA_000404065.3 Pinus taeda | reverse complement strand
GATGCTTGGACTCACCAACATCCCTTCAGATTAGGGGGGGGAATGTTGACACCTAATCCTCAGTGATTGGGGAACTGAATGTGAACAGTCATCGAGAAGATGAACTGAACAATCACATTCATGTATATATTAGATAGCTGGTTAATGAATAAACGTATTAGTTTTTCTGGAGTTACTCCTGGCCTGACAGAGGAGCGGGTGGATTTCACTGTAAAATTTCATAGATGGAGCTAGTAGGTTTACATGGATGTATTGTATGATTGGAACTTACACTTTTATGTAATAAGAGCCAACACATTTTCATACAAATGGTTTTATTGTAGTTGGACTGCTCTAGTTGCCTTGATGATATATGTTGTTTAACTTACGTATTTGTGTATAAACTGATTCACATGCAATTATATGAATCTTATTGTTAATGTGTTGTATATGTTGTTAGTGTTGTCACCATCCGTGTCTAATTTTCTTCCGGACACCAGACCGACCTTTCAATTGAACCTTGTTGTAACAACCATTGCACTTGTTTGGATTGATCCATGAGTGTTGTATCTTTTATGTTACCTTGTATGTTGTGACTATCACATCCAAGTGGACTGCTCCACTAGAAGTTGTGTATGTCCTTTTGTGTTGTGTGTTTTTAGCAGAGTTGGAACTAATCCCTTTCAACCTGGAACTCACCTTCACCCTTTTCTCCCCTTTTGTGTTAGAACTTCTCATACAACTTCCTTGACTCATTGTAGCAGTCACACCCTTACTACTAAGAGAGTTATCTTACTTTCCTCTGTGCAACATTGCAGTCAAGGCATTACCTTACGAACCACTGTTGGGACTTCTACATGAAACAGTTTGAGGTCTAATTGGGACTTCTTACTAGGGAGATCCCCTTGACATGTTTGCGGGTCCAACACTGTCAACAGAACCATACACCATGCAAATCCATGAATATCCAAATCAACTAGGAAATCACACATGCAAAATGTTACATGCAAATATTCCTACTGAAGTTGCTTGATCTTGCTTTCCTTTCCTTTCTTTTCCTTCCTTGATCCAAAGTTAGGGTGCTCCAAGAAACTCTAAGTGACCAAGAGTGAGAGAGAGAGAGTGAATAATGAGAGAGATCCAAAACTAAACTGACAAAAGGTTACAAATTGATCTGTGAAAGCTTTTTTTATGGATGAGTCCTCTATTTTCTTCATTTTCCATTATTTTCCTTCAATTTCCTCCTCACGTGCAACCTATAACCTTTCACCTTACTTTTATCCTATTTTCCTTTACTTTTCATAAATAAATGTGCCAAAAATTCCTCATTGCCTTTTAATGCCTTAGCCTTAGCCTTTGCCAATTTCCCTTAGCCAAAACACATATCCAACGATGCCTACTAGGATATATTTTCCCAACATTTAGCTTGGAATACGTGTTCCCTAACTATGGTCTTATTTTTCCTTTATTAACGTTTATTACATGAACTTTTCATGAGGGACGTTATAGAATCCTACCCCTTAAGGGAACACCATCCCTCATGTTAAAATGTTGGGACAGGGTCCCTTTGGTCAAATTTTGTAAAGTTTGGTTAAATATTGTAAAGTCTCCGCATTTTGAGGAGCGAATCGCGAGTAGCGCAGGTTGATAGGAGTCAAAGGGGATTTAATAAAGTCAAATCCCCTTAGTTTTTTAAGATCCAGGCTATTTTGAGACATGCCCATGGTTCACATACCATGGTATTGTAATGACGAAGGATATAAAAAGCAGTCATAGAAGAGTCATAAGAGAAGAGTGAAGGATAGAAGTGAAGGGTTAGAGTATGTTTTTGTCTATTTTGTACTTAGGTGAGCGGGAAGGATCTTGTAGCTATGTGTGAGGAGACCTTGGTAAGTACACAGCTGAGTGTGGAGGCCCCTGTAGCTATGTGTGCAGGGTAAAAAAGAACTGTAATTGAAGATCTAAAGCATAATGAAGGCTCATTTTTAGGAATTAGTTGTGTATCTGTGTATTACTGTGTCTCTCGAAATTTGATGTATTTTTTATCTGTTGAATGCAATTACTTAGGAAAGGTACATAGATTCAAAAAGAAGTAGCCATGTCTATTTATATGATGTTATTCATGTTTAGCGCAATCAACGAAGGGCACAAATCTACTAACTGTTAATTGCTTTAACTTTCAGGTTTTAAGGGTTAAGCATTTGCGAAGGTTGAGATATAGCCCTATGTTTGATATAAACACATCACATATGCCTTTGGATGCAAAAACTTGGTTCTAGCATCCCCCAACACTACCTCAAGTGAGACTGCAACCTATGCTACACTAGTTGTTGCGGAAAGGGTGAGTAGTGTAGGATTTTCGTTGCTTAACATAGCTAACTCTGAACGTAGGTCCAAGCCCCATCAAGCCAACAAATGGTTCCATTTCTGGGACTGGGATCTATATCAGGAATGTGTGATGTGGCATAAGTGGATACCAACTAATAAGGAGATTGAAAAATGGATATATCGGGAGTTTCATGAGTTTGCAGCCCAAGAAAACAGGAACCCACACCTGTTGAAAGAAGAGCAGTTGTAGAGATACCTATATACAAAGGAACACAAAGTTTTATTTTACTCCTTTTCATGTGAATTATATGAATGGTTGACTAAATTGGTGGATGGTCAACCTAACTAGAAGCTAGATAACCCCATTGTGTGGACTCCAGAGTTAGTGCAACGCCTAGAAGGATTAGAAAACAAGGTCGTGAAGGCTGTCAATTATTGGATCTATAGTATTTTGTGTGGATTTATCACTAAGTTCACGATTTATATGTTTGCCAGTTATAGAGAAGTTGAATGCCATATATTCAAAGTAGCAAGAGTTAAGTATCTAAAGTCTCTGAAAACTTGGATTAAAATGCTATTGTACGAGAAACGGGTTATGCCACTAAATTGATGTTTAGATGATACTTGACAGGAGCTACACGAAGTGGGAGACCACTCAGAAGATATATAGATACAAGTGTTGAGTATAGTTCTTTGTTGGGAGCATCTAATAGTGATGAAGAAAGTAAAAGTCTGAAGATGCCTCAAGGTGCGCCACAAATGGTAGATCATAGTATTGCGGGAATACCACATCCATCCACTCCACCTCTGCACTCACCTCCACCTCCATCTCCACCTCCATTATTTAGTATGTAAACCACTACGAAGATGCCTATATTCAAAGGTCTAGGGACATAAGAGCCTGATCAATTCTAGTTTGTAGCAAACATTGTGTGGAAATCATAGTAGATAACGAATGATGATCTGAAAAAGTGCAACTCGTCACAACATTGCAAGATAGGGCACTGAGTTGGTATATTAAGTATAGTATGACTCATCTAGCTACGTCATTGAAAGACACAAAAATTACACTTAATACTGAATTCAGAAATCCTAAGTCTCAAGCCGAGTCTATGACTAAGGTCAAAGAAATTAAACAAAAGGTAAATGAATCTGCATGGGATTTTAATCAAAGTTTGAAATGTTTGCCACAATATGCTAATCTACAGATCTCGGATGAGCAACATAATTATTGGTATATTGCTTCACTGTTACCACATTTGAGATTACCATTGTCACAACAAAAGCTTGGATTGCATGCTAAAGCAGTGGAAATTACTATGAAGTTGGAGGCTTTGACTATTCAGGATATGAATTTGAGAGTGCAAAAGATTATGTTGTAGTTGGCTAGCTTGCATATGGAGTTGTAGGATCTCAAAAGGAGGCAAGAGGTCCAAAATGATACTTGTGGTAAAGTATGGTGCTTAAAATGCAAAGTGCATGGTCATGACAAGGATCATTGCTTGGTATATCAGAACTATCTAATTAGGTGAGGGCCTATCCCCCTGAAGCCCAAAAATATTACTGGATCATGTACCATTGTAGTTCCATGATGTGTTATCTGCCAAATAACTCAAAAACGTTCAACAAACAATTTTCATTTGTTACACAAGTTTGTATAGACTCCCCAGCAACTATTTTGCAATTTTTGTAAGTCTGTAGGTTATGATGAGCGCAATTGTCACAGATACGAGTTACTGATGGACATACTCTGACATACAGAGTACAGGATGAGACACATCCTCAGTATAATCAAGGTTCCACTACAGTGCAGGAAGGATTCCAAGGACGAGGAAGAGGACAAGGGGCAGGAGCTAGAAGAGGTCACAAACAGATTATTTGTTACAATTGTGGGGAACGAGGCCTCCTCCCGAGATTTTCAGAACCCGACACACCTCTTTTGCCAATATTGTCGATAGTTTGACCATATTATAGAATATTGTCCCCTTCTTATTGCAAATATGAAAGAGAATAAGAACCAGCAACCCACTTAGAGCATCCAGATGATGAGATCGGAACTGCGCAAGGATAGGCCCAACTTTAAGATAGTTACGTGAAGTGGCATAGCTAATGGGAAGATAAAGCCACAGGGAAAAAAACCAAAAGAAAATACATGGGTGCTCAAGGCTACTGACAAAGATATTTCTTTTGATTTTCATAAGGCAAATGAAACTTTTATGGAGGTGAAAAAGAGATTCGCAGATTCAGGATCTTCCACATAAAAAACGGAGAGTGCATGAATGAAGAACCCTTAAGAAGTCATTGGTGCATAAGAAACAGATCCTTCAGTGTTAACATCCTTCTCAAACACTTGCTTGGAGATCCTAAGGGACCAAAAAGTAGTAGGCGGACTGCAAGAGTTGATAGACAACTATGCTGGAAAGGGTAAACCACTGCCTAAAGAGCATGCAGTGCATAAAGTAGACAAAGGTAAGAAAAGGACTAGTCGAGAGATGATATTGACTGCACAAATCAGAGAATTTTAAATGGATAAGGTGATCCTTGATTTGGGATCTGATGTGAATTGTTTTCCTAAACATACCCAGGAAATAATGGGAAAGTCAGTGCTACAGTGGTCCCCAATTCAGCTACGAATGGTGAACTAATAGAATATTATTCCTATGGTGTGCTTGCATGGAGTAATTGTAAACATTAAAGGCACACACACTATAGCTGAATTTGAGGTAATCAAAACAACAGATGATAGTAATCTCTACCCAAAATTTCTTGTAATTGATTCGGTGTTTGATATGAATGTGGCCATCAACCTGAAGAAGCATAACATGATGTTTGAGAAGAAGGAACTAAGAGTGATTGTTCCATTGGATCTAGTCGAGGGTGCACGATATACTGAACCAATCCAAGACGACTATGAGGGGGATGATATTGAGCATATCTATAAGCTTATTGTGTGGATTGAGGATTAGATCAACCCTACAGCGGATGGGCGAATTACATGGGAAAATGATAGCTCTTGGAACATAGATTCATATGAGGAGCTCGAGAATTGGCAAAATAGATTGCACGAAGTGTCAATGTTGCGATGAAACAAGATTACTAAAGCACTCCAATGTATATCCGCTAATGATCTGAATTTAAATAGGAATGCAACAAATTACAGATATAACCATAAATACAGAGATGCAGCAGAAATATCATTATCTCCCATTAATATCAAATAATGAATTATGCTTACAAATAGAATGGAAATGAGTCTAGCTCGAGCAATGGTAGCTTATCTCTGAGAAGAGATGTGGTTGCTACATGCCTCTAAACTGAGTTACAATGAGGCTCAAGGGCCTTTTTATTAGTGAACAATAAGAGAAAATCCTAAACAACCAAAACCCTAACCCAAGGAGATGTAACACCAAGAGTTTATGGGCCCCGTTGGAGTTAGTTGGGAAACCAACTTCCTAGGGTCTTAGCTTAGTCATATTATCTCTGTTTGATGCACATGATACCTTGTTATAAAGATCTCTACGAGGACTACAATTGAAAACATGCTCTTATTGAGAACACTTAGAGACAGATTTCCGAAAAAACATCATTTAGGGCCTCAAAATGACTCCTGAAGTTCAGGACCCGAAAAACTGCCAAAAATAGTAAACTGTGCTACAATTAAGGAAACTAAAAAATAAAAGAAAAAATATGAGGGGTCCACATGGAATAGGCCGTTGGCCAACAATATCCACCTCGATCAACTGAGTTATGTACTCTACCATATTATGATGGATTAGAAGATGTAAATTTGTTTCTTGATAAATTTGAAATTGATATACAGAGGAGTATCGATTCTAGGCATTAGACATCCCGCTGTGCGCTACGTCTTCCAAATGGTTGGGTACACATAAGAACAATTTTACAGACTGGAAGGAGTAATGAAGGATGATGAAGCTACAGTTTGGATATGCCAATACCCACATTACTAAAAAATATACAGGAAAGGATGACCTGCGTGAGTAGCTGGCACATTGAACGAAAGCATGGGCAGAGGAAACATACCTTGAATGGGTACATATATTTTGCCACACTTTGGATACTATTCCATGAACTGGTATCTTGAAACAGAGCTACGACATGGAACCAAGGGGTGGGATGTTATGAAGGAAAGCTTTCTATTAACATTCAATTTTGAGGATGGATTCAAATGTATTGATGAAGCATTACAAGAAATCAAGGCTGCAATATTGAGAATGCTTGTAGATCCTGTTACATGGGTACAACCAGACTAGAGTACACATCTGCACCATGCTCTAGAGTGCTACAATGTTACCACAAAAGAAGGCAAGGAAGACCTTAGGAATATCTGTGTCCTTGAGTTAGAGGGACAAAGAAAATTCGTTAGGCCTAAGGTAGAAGTTTTTGACAACTCAAAACCATTAAAAACCAAGAAAGTGATCATTGGGTCAGAAATGTAGCTGAAGTTTGCAAATATAGGTGATTACTAGGATGAGGACACAGTTGAAAAAGTCGTGGAGTTATTACGAGAATATCATGACTTGTTTCGAACAAAGTTATGTTATCTAAAAGGGATAGTAGGTGATATGGGTGTTATGAAGATCAATTTGAATCCATATGGGAATCCGATAAAGTAGCACCCATACCGGTTGAATCCTATGTACAAAGGAAAAGTGTGCGAAGAATTGGATAAGATGCTTATAGTAGGGATTATTGAGCCCGTAGAAGAATCGGATTGGGTTAGTCCTATGGTGGTTTAGGAAAAGAAGAGAAAAGGTGAAATCAAGATCTACATAGATCTAAGGAAGTTGAATGATGCTTGTTTACATGATATCTTCCCTACGTCATTCAGAGATGAAGTCTTGGAAAACGTTGGAGGTTAAGAAGCCTACTCTTTTACAAATGGTTTTTCAGGATATCACCCAATCAAGATCGTGCCAGAAGATTGAAGTAAGACTACCTTCGCCACAGAATGGTATATGCACTCTAGAAGTTTCAGGCATTATTTGTTGGGTGCGCACTTCAAAATGTACATAGACCATTTCACTTTGAAGTACTTGTCAACAAAGCCTGTGTTGGGGGGAGAGGGGGGGGGGAGTTTGTAGGTGGTTACTACTATTTCAGGAGAATGAATTTGAGGTAGTTGTGAATCCATGGTGATTAAATGCTGGACCGAATCACCTTTAACAGATTGAGAATGACGAAGAACCCACAAGTCTTGATGAAGGATTTCCTGATTCGAAGCTCTATGTTGTGTGCATTGGGGATGAACATTTTGTAGATATAATCTAATTCTTGTGCATAGGTAGAACTCTTGAAGGGTATATGACACAACATAAAAATTAATTGGTGGTCAGGGCTACATATTTTTTTGTCATTACAAGGAACTTGTATAAATGGGCTTAGATGAAGTTCTACGTAGTTATGTCCTGGATTATGAATGAAAATGTATCCTCATTGAAGCACATGGAGTTGTTGGAGGAAATTATGTGGGAAGAGCAACTACGCAGAAGATCCTATGGGCTAGGCTATGGTAGCCTAATGTGCAAAAAGGTTACAAAGAATATTGTAGGGCATGAGATGTTTGTCAGAGGACCAGGAGGACATCATGAAGGGATGAATTATCTCTGAACCCACAAGTCTGGCAATAGGGATTTGACAAATGGGAAATAGATTTGTGAGATCTATTCAACCACCAAGAAAGAAGACATGAGCATAATACATCATCATGGTGACAAAATAGTTGACCAGGTGGACTAAGGCGTAGCCTGTGAAGGATTGTAGCATGGCTAAAAAAGCGAAGTTTATATTTGGATACATTTTGTCTAGGTTTGGTTGTCCTAATATTTTGATGAGTGATAGGGGATAACATTTCCTAAATGAAACAATTGTTACATTTCTTGAAGAATTCCAGACATATCATAAGAAAATCACACCATATCATCCTCAAGAAAATGGCACATTTGAAGCCTTTAATAAACTCCTAGAGAATGCTTTGACAAAGATCTGTAATGCAAATAGAAACCACTAGGATGTGCACATACTAGTCATTCTTTGGGCATATAGAACTACCTGTAAGAAGTTTATTGGACAGACACCATTTAGGTTGATTTATGTACAAGAGGTAGTGATGCCAATGGAGTACATCATGTCTAATTTGAGGATTGCTATAGTCATAAAGATGGAAGATTAGGATATAATGGAAGCATGGTTTGTGCAGATACTTGGGTTAGAGAAGATTGCTTCTTGGTAGCCTTTCATCAGCAGGTGCATAAGGCTCGAGAAAAGGCATGGCATGTGTTTGGTCAATTTAGTGTGATCTAAATTACTATTTACAATGTCAACCCGGGGTTCGTAAACTGACGAAGTGAGGTGTACTATATGTACTTAGATAACCATTTCCTTAGGCTTTTGTCGTTTTAAGATTTTTAGTTTGTTTTTGGATTTTATTTTTCTTTAATGTGTGATGATGAAAGTGAAGTATGAAGTGTGTGGAGTGTAAATGGTGATGATTTCTAAACTTGAAAAATGCTCAAAAGAAAGCTTTACAGTCACTGAAATGAAATCAATTCTTAAGAGAAAACAAAATGCATCAAAAAGCGAACTAATGACAATGGCCCAGTATCCTCGCTGCTAAAAATGAAAAGAAAGCAAAAACTTGGAAAACAACTCAAACTTCAAACAAAGCAGCTAATTCACACTACTCTAACTTTTCAGATCCCTTGCCCTTCGGCTCAATCTACCTGATGGGAAGTAATCATAAACAAGTTAAGTCATATGATATTTAATTGTTCAAGAAAGTAAATTGCATAAAAGAAACTAATCACACTATTTGAATTCTTCAAATCCTTTACCCCTCAGCTCAATCTACCTTGGGGGAGTAATCATGAACATACCAAGTAATATGATAACTAAATGTAAATTGCAGAAAAAAAAATTAATCACACTACTTAAACTCTCTTAGTCCTTTACCATTCAGCTCAATCTACTTTATGGAAAGCAACCATGAGTAAGTAATATGACAACTAAATCACACTAAAGTTAGTAATATTATGATTTCCTGCTGATATAGTCATTTAACCACAGAAAGAAATCATAAATTGTTAAGCAGTATGATATCTAACTAGCAGAAAAAGAAATAAAAAAATAACAACTTGAAAAGGACAATGTTGAATGTAAACTCCAGAAAATAAAAGTTAGCACGAAGGACAAGATGATCTCATATGCCAAAAGTTATTAAAAAGATGAAAAATTTCCCGGGCTGCCTAAGAGAACCTGCAAAAAGCATTGATCAGTTTACAACTCTAAGAAAACAAAGGTAAAGATATGAACAGCAGAAACATAAAACATATTATGTACAAGCTAATGATAAAACAAAAACATAATGAGACTAAACAAACACTTTACAAGGCTTCAGCGTGCAGAGGCCCTCTGCCACTTCAGCCAATCAAATAATCACACGGCTATCTTCAGAAAAGTCTTCTCATGTATTTAAATCAACAGCATATAAAACAGTGGGGTGATAAGATAATCAACAACGCGGAAATTACATAAACAGTTTAGAATTTACATGTATCCAAAAAGTCTTTTTACAGCGTTCAACAACGCGTTATTTATAATGCAAAATACTACAGCTAACTAAACAACTACTACGCTATTAACTGCGTTGCCATAGACATGTAGATCTCTTCAGCCGAGATCTAGTGTAACTGTCGTTATGCTTCTTAAATCTTCAGAGTGGTTGGTTGTTAGATTCCCAGTTCAGGAATGATATCCAGGTGGGCTGGTGCCTTCGTGAGCTGAGAACTAGGCCACGTATCACTCACATGCCCAAAACAGTGACGTGCCACCACTGAACTCTTTGGTTGGCCTCGTCTTTGACTTTGGTTGACCGCGGCCTCTAATGGATGATTTGGCTGATTCGAAGGGACACGATCCATGTACATGCCATCTGGATCTTGCCCATGTAGTCCGTTCCTTCAGAGGACACCTGGAGCACAGCTTTTAACAAAATAGCTGCGGAATCCTGTGCTGGCTGCGAAAACCTGTGCTGGCTGCGGAAATTGACAAGTTTCCGCAGCTGCATGAACACAAAAACTAAACCAAACAACAGACATCCGTATAGTCATAAAACCATATAAACACTCCTTTTTAGACTATAATGCAATGATTTTACCACTAGATGAATGAAGTGAGTGGAGAATAAGGGTTAAGAGGGTGTGTAGGAAGGTACAAGGTTGAGGCTCAACATACCCCCACTGTGAAGGTGTTGCATGTCCTCATGCAACCAAAATTGAGTGATTTCCCTTTTAATCTACATGCTCCGAGGCTTCTACAAGGACATCTAGTCCTCTTTTCTTTTTCTTTGATGCCATCATCATCATCATCCTTGGTTTTCTAACCAGACATTTAAACTTGAGGTTAATTAGAGCTCTGCTTAACTTTTTGCATCTCTTTTTCAGTCTTCTATTCTTCTTCTACCACAGTCCTAAATGAAGCATGGTATTATCATGGACCATTTTGTCTACTTTACCTTGCTCTTTGAGTGTTTCATTTTCTTGTATTATGTGTCTATTTAGGACTTCCAGCTCAAATACTTCTTGTTTCAGAGACTGAACCTGTGCATCGAGTGGCAGAGAAGTGCTTGGTCCTGCAGTTGATTGTTCTAGGGATTCTAGGTAATTGTATACCTCTTGCTGATTAAGATCCACCTCAGGTGATTTTCTCTGTCTGAACTCAAAATCTGGTGGAGGAGGACTACTTGCTCCTTCTTGCCGAAAAGGACTTTCCTCTCGTGGAGGACTTGTTTCAAGGCTTGGCTGTTCTGGAGATTTCTCAAGTATTTCTTCACTTAAGTCAATAAAGTGGGACTGATCTCCCTTGGTTTTCTTCCCTTTTCCTTTTAGCCGAGACCTCCTTCTCATGGATGAACTCGTACTTGTCTTTTCTGCACTCTGTTTCCCTTTCTGCTGTTTCTTGGCCAAGGCAGTAGCTTTGAGATCCACTAGCCTTTCTGACAGAGGCTGGTAGTCTTCTTCCAAGGATTTCTCAGGTGATGGAGAGACCTTTTGAGTGGTTATTTTTACCTTTTCTTTCTTTCGTTTCTTATTCTTGGGCTGGTCTTCTTCCTCTTTTTGGACAGTTTCCTCAATTTCTTTTGTAGGGGAGTCTTGGGCTGTAGCATTTTTGTCCCTCCTCCTACTTTTCCTTGGGATTTTTGATGGACTACTTCCAGAGGCCTCAGTTGGATCTTGGAAGTAGTTTCTTGTTAGAAATTGTTCCCAAGTGTCCTTGGTTTTCTTTAACTGCTCCTCAATCAGAATTCTTATGAGCCCATGATGGTAGAGATGTGGCTCAATGTTACCTACATGCTTTTGAACTGTAACACTCATCTTCTTTAAACTTGCTAGCAGAAAATGTGGTAAATTAAAAACGTGGCCATCTATAAAATTCACATTAACCTCACATGATACATGTACATAGAGCCAAAACGCCCTCCACATGTAACAACATTTCTGATGACCATAATAAACCAGACCATTCTTCTTTCAATACATCAACAGGATGCCTCTGGTGAATACCGTGGTATCATACCTTGATTTCAATAGCATAGTTCTACAAATTGATCATCTACGCTCCTATTTTTGAACCATCTTTCCTCCGTCTGAGGCGGCCTATAGCTGCTGATATGTGGCTTCGGCACCGCAAACTTTAAGTCTCCCACCTCCACTGTCTGCCATTAAAGGACCTGCAAGGGTTATCACTTCCTATTATACCCTTTGATTTCCGAATAAACCGAAGCCATTTGCCTTTCTTTATAACTCCTGCTTGGGGATAACCCTCCAAGTATTTTATCCTTCCGGCTCGCTCTCAGCAGTTTTCCCATTCTCGGCTTTAAATTCACTGAGGGTTTTTCTACGTATGAGGGTTAAGGAAGAATGGATCTATCACAGAGTTTTTAGGAGAGACTGTAGTAGTTGTAATCGGGGTTTAGGGTGACTGCAGTGGCTGTAATCAAGGCGTCAAGAAAACTGTAGTGACTGCAGACGGAAACAGAGGAAATGCCCGAATCACAGGAAAAACAATGGGTGAGCAGTGGTGACCGTGACCAAGTGCATAAAATGAAGCATGAGTATATGCGGGGGTTATGATATGAGTGGAGTAACGGCATGATTGTCCCGAGTTAGGTGACTGTATGTGATATTTACATGTCTCAAGTAGACGGCTGCGGAAATTATGGCTGGGAAGAGCCGTAATACAATAGGTCACGTCTTAGGAGTACAGGGCATAAATAGAAGTATAGTCGTTTTTAGTTTGAACTCAGAGTAATCATAAGACCGTTAGGAAAAATGAATGCGAGGTGTATGGAATGGTATTGCGGAATAGGAATGGTAGTGGGTGAATAATTAAATCATTGCACATAAAAGAACCTGTTATGGGTTAATAACTATACATAATGATGACTTGAAGTGTTGTTTGATAGAGAGTTTTGATCATACCTTTGGACACTTGTCATTCTTTGCTTAAGATTTCTAGCCAGTTGCTCCTTTTTTTGATATTTTGAAGATGCCCCATGTCCTTAGCTCACGTACACCTGCATTGCATGCTTTTGGCACTAACAGTTGATTTTATTTTGAAAACAGAGTGATGTTGGCTGCGGAAATCGTTTCTAGCTGCGGAAACAGGTTCCAGCTGCGGAAACTAGAACAACACCCCCTGATCTACACAAAGATAGTTTAGAGGAAAATAGTTGAATGAAAATAGTCCTAAAAGGGGACTTTTATTGATGAAATGGAATGGAATGAAAATGGAGTGAAAATGGAGTGAGAATGATGATGAAAATGAAATGGAAGTGTAATGAAATGGAATGAGTGAGTGAGATGGAATGAAGATGGAAAGAACATGAGAGGAGACTTTTTTTTTTGGAAAATATAGTGTCAGGTGCCCCTGATTTTCACTCCATATTTTCTGTATAAAACTGCCAATCCATGATTGGTTTTCAGGCTTATACACTTTTCTCCTTTTTTTTTTTTTAGAAACCACAAGAAACCAAGATTAGGCTGATGGGGGAGAAGGATTCTTCTCCACCAGCGTTATTGCAGAATTCTCTTGGAATATTTTGACAAACTCTTCTCTGGAAAGTGGCTTATGATAAACTTTCAATCGGTGGCCATTCACAATAAGAGGAGTCTGAGATTCATCAATGGTCTTGATTATTACTGCTCCATTGTCAAAGACTTTATCAATCTCATATGGCCCAAGCCAATGAGTCTGAAACTTTCCTTTGAAGTCTTTAAACTTGGAATCAAACAGTAAATTCCAATCTCCCTCTTGAAACTTTCTCTCTTTAATATATCTGTCATGCCACTTAGCTCTTTGATGTTGAACTAGATCAGTTCTTAGAATTTCATCTTGTCCAATCTCATCTAGCTCATTCAGCTGTTCCATTCTGTGCTTTTGGGCTTCTGATAGATTCATCCCCAACTGAACTGCCATCTT
>APFE030262767.1:0-22205 GCA_000404065.3 Pinus taeda | reverse complement strand
TTTTAGTTTGTTTTTGGATTTTATTTTTCTTTAATGTGTGATGATGAAAGTGAAGTGTGAAGTGTGTGGAGTGTAAATGGTGATGATTTCTAAACTTGAAAAATGCTCAAAAGAAAGCTTTACCGTCACTAAAATGAAATCAATTCTTAAGAGAAAACAAAATGCATCAAAAAGCGAACTAATGACAATGGCCCAGTATCCTTGCTGCTGAAAATGAAAAGATAGCAAAAACTTGGAAAACAACTCAAACTTAAAACAAAGCAGCTAATTCACACTACTCTAACTTTTCAGATCCCTTGCCCTTCGGCTCAATCTACCTGATGGGAAGTAATCATAAACAAGTTAAGTAACATGATATTTAACTGTTCAAGAAAGTAAATTGCATAAAAGAAACTAATCACACTACTTGAATTCTTCAAATCCTTTACCCCTCAGCTCAATCTACCTTGGGGGAATAATCATGAACATACCAAGTAATATGATAATTAAATGTAAATTGCAGAAAAGAAATTAATCACACTACTTAAACTCTCTTAGTCCTTTACCATTCAGCTCAATCTACTTTATGGAAAGCAACCATGAGTAAGTAATATGACAACTAAATCACACTACAGTTAGTAATATTCTGATTTCCTGCTGATATAGTCAATTAACTACAGAAATAAATCATAAATTGTTAAGCAGTATGATATCTAACTAGCAGAAAAAGAAATAAACAAATAACAACTTGAAAATGACAATGCTGAATGTAAACTCCAGAAAATAAAAGTTAGCAGGAAGGACAAGATGATCTTATATGCCAAAAGTTATTAAAAAGATGAAAAATTACCCGCACTGCCTAAGAGAACCTGCAAAAAGCACTGATCAGTTTACAGCTCTAAGAAAACAAACGTAAAGATATGAACAGCAGAAACATAAAACATATTATGTACAAGCTAATGATAAAACAAAAACATAATGAGACTAAACAAACACTTTACAAGGCTTCATCGTGCAGGGGCCCTCTGCCACTTCAGCCAATCAAATAATCACACGGCTATCTTCAGAAAAGTCTTCTCATGTATTTAAATCAACAACATATAAAACAGTGGGGTGATAAGATAATCAGCAGTGCGGAAATTACATAAACAGTTTAGAATTTACATGTATCCAAAAAGTATTTTTACAGCGTTCAACAACGCGTTATTTATAATGCAAAATACTACAGCTAACTAAACAACTACTGTGCTATTAACTGCGTTGCCATAGACACGTAGATCTCTTCAGCCGAGATCTAGTGTAACTGTCATTATGCTTCTTAAATCTTCGGAGTGGTTGACTGTTAGATTCCCGGTTTAGGAACGATCTCCAGGTGCGCTGGTGCCTTCGTGAGCTGAGAACTAGGCCACGTATCACTCACGTGCCCAAAACAGTGACGTGCCACCACTGAACTCTTTGGTTGGCCTCGTCTTTGACTTTTGTTGACCGCGGCCTCTAATGGATGATTTGGATGATTCGAAGGGACACGATCCACGTACATGCCATCAGGAGCTTGCCCATGTAGCCTGTTCCTTCAGAGGACACCTGGAGCACAGATTTTAACAAAATAGCTGCGGAATCCTGTGTTGGCTGCGGAAACCTGTGCTGGCTACGGAAATTGACAAGTTTCCGCAGCTGCATGAACAAAAAAACTAAACCAAACAACAGACATCAGTATAGTCAGAAAACCATATAAACAGTCATTTTTAGACTATAATGCAATGATTTAACCACTGGATGAATGAAGTGAGTGGAGAATAAAGGTTAAGAGGGTGTGTAGGAAGGTGCAAGGTTGAGGCTCAACAACATGATCACCACATTAAAAAATGCACCTTTAAAAATGGAGATTTAGTACTGATGTATGGAAGCAAGTTTACAAAGTTTCCAGGAAAGTTTCAAATGCATTGGGTCGGACCATAAATAGCCAAGGAGATTACGGTTGGAGGTGCATTTCAGCTCGCAAAGCTGAACGGGGAGCTATTTCTAGGAAAAATCAATGGGAGTCAGTTGAAGTTGTACAAGGGTGATCCCCACCTACACAATGATTATATAAATGCATGACAGTATTAGTACTTTAGGCAATTACAAGGAAGTGTGCGACTATAAGCTACACTGCTAGAAGGACAGTTTGGCGAAGCAAATGAGCTACATGATGATTAGAAGAAAGGTGCAGAGGGGAGTTGCACCAAAGGAGCTATGCTAGCACGGTGAGTCCCATGCAGCCTGGCTAGAAAGTAACTATTGGAAACACTTTAGATGATGGGATGGCTATTTTTCCATTAAAGTGAGCGCGGGGGGGGGGAGAGAGAATTTAAATAGCATATATTTGGAGATATGTCACCAAAATAGCATTAATGAAGAATATTTGGAGGGAATGGATGGATTTGAATTCAAAATGGGCTATAAATAAAACATCCCACTCCACATTTGAACACTTTTCTTCCAACGAGATTTCCTTGAGATTTTGTGCCTTAGTTTGCACTGGGCGATATTTGCGTGGATGTGAATTGCAAGCATGAACAATGGAATGTGTAGCAACAGAGGATGAAAAAGCAATCTATGAGACCATGCTCAAAATTTCCAAAAGGGTTGAAATAATGTATGAAGCTCTACAAAAGGAGACAGAGGAAAAGGAGCGATTACAACTTTAGTTGCGAGCCATGGAAGAGGCCCTGGAAGAACTGAAGAAAAACAAATAGAATCTTCAAACAGAGAAAAGTGAATTGAAGATGTTTCTGCATGAAGAGAAAGAGGAAAAACAAATTTTTCTACAACAACTACAAGCTAAGGACGAGGCCTTGGAAGAGTTGCAGCGTGACCCATGTGAGGTAAAAATTAATTCTCTAAATTCATGTATGTGTCCTGATGATGATTTTGTTGTTTTCAAAAATCATACCATAGGAATTGGCTCCAAACTATTGAAGAAAATGGTTATGAAGGAAAAGGCTTGGGCATTAAAGGCCATTGTCAACCCCATGAAAGTGGAGGAATTACCCCATTAGGCAGGAGTTGGGTATGTCAGAAAGGAAACTGGGGAATGCGCCAAGACAACTAGTGAACCACCAACAACAGATGATGAGAGAACCTCATCAGTACTTTCCAAATCGACAGAGGAGGTAAAAGATGTCAATTTCCTTTTGGTTTCAGCTTCACATATTATGATTTTTGTTGGAGATGTGGAGATCCCAATTACAGGGAAAAACATGAGGCTCCTTACCAAGGCGAGGTACGAGGGGGAAAAAGAATGTGGTAAGGCATAACTCAACCTTTGGAGGTTGTGCATAAACATCGATTTGTAGGCTTGAGATACACCAAGAGAGAATGCTTGATGGTGTCAAATTCTTCCGAGAAATCGTCGAAATTGTCAAGGAAAGAGAATGATGGGAACACATCCCCATCATCCCATGGCAGTGCCCATTGCAAGGAATGAGCTGAGTCAAGCTCTCATCATCGTAATGACATCAAGGATGGCAAGAAAAGGTATAACTAGTTTCGATATTCGAATGTTCATTTCGATTATAATCATGTTGTTAATGATGAACGTAAAACATGGCATCAAAAAACATGTACCTTTTGTGGATTACATAACCATACATTTTCTAAGTGTCGAAAAAGAATAGTAGCGCACCAAAGGAGGAGGCATGAAATATCCCCTCAAAAGCAAGTAAAGAAACATGTTAAGAATATTTGGAGGAAGAATACCGACTGTAGTCATTGTGACATAAGTGGCCATCAAAGAGCCACTTGTTGGAGGTTCCATCCAGAGCAGTGCCTTAAAGAAAAAGTGTCGGTGCATGAACCAGATGCAATGATTGTTCGACAAGAAAAACCATCACAAGGAGGTGACCCATTCACATTGATAAGTGAAAAATGGTTTCTAGATATGTTAGATTGTCATGGTTGTGCTTTTCTAAATTATTTGTTGCATTTTAAAATGTAAAAGTGATGATGTGTTTTCCATAAGTTATTAAGCAACAATGATGTCTGGTCTTATTTTGTGTTGCATGATAAACTGTGAAAGTGATATCATGTTTCCATCACTTGTCAAAGCAAAAATAGTGTTTTGCCTTATTGTTGTTGCAATGATGATTTGTTCTCCATCACTTGTTGAAGCAACAATGATATGTTGCCCTTGTTTTCGTAGTTGGGGTATTGTTTCCATTTTGATGTAAACTTGACCACCAAGTATGTGTTATAAACTTGTAGAAAGAGTGGGATGCTTGGGTCATTAGTTGGTCATGAAACTCAAGCATATAATTTTCAAAACAATGTACTACAAGTTTTAGAAGTGGTAGGTGTCAGCTCATCGCTTAAGGCTCCGAAGAACAATGGTGAAGGAGATGGAAGTGAGACCTTTTCAGGGCACTTGTGATGCAGACAAAGTATAGAGAAGTTGCAAATTATTTTTCATGCTTTTGGAGGACCAAAATCTCCTCAGTGGGGAGGATTGATCTAGGAGGCTCCAAGGACACACAAAGGATAAAAAGGGCTTATGGAAGCTCTAAAATAAAAGTAATCATAATGTTATCAAACCAGGACTAGAGCATATATCTCATTGTCCTAATCACAATGGTGTGAACAGTTCGTCAAACCGAGCTCGTATGCGAAAGCTATAGGAAGTCAAAGTTCAGGGTTGACCAGGTGAGTTGGCAAGCTTAAGGAAGGCATAATTTTGCCGAAATCTGGCCACCAGATTGCGGCCAACTTCAGGGTGAAATTGTGGCCTCATTAAAATTTCTCCTATGGTCAAATTTTGGAAATTCAAAAAAAATGTCTATATATCATAAAAACAAAAAAAACAAAAAAGTATTTGAAAGTGGTAGCAGGCCATGACCCCCGCCACCCCCATCGCACTCACTATATATAATATATATATATATATATATATATATAGTATATATATTATAATATATATATATATATATAATATATATATATATAATATATATATATATATATATATATATATATATATATATATATATATATATATATATATATATATAAACCAACACATTAAACGTTAATGTGAGGTCGGCGGGGATTGAACCCGCCTAGCCCACGTGGGTCGGCCCCCACCAGGTGACTCCATGTGGTGGCACACATACCAACCATAAAACAAGAGAACCAACAAACGCGCCCCCATTTAATTAATGCACAACCCAAACATTAATGCCACACGCCATATTGGTTATTTAAAAAAAAAAACAATTTTATGTTATAAATGGCATAGGCAGGATTTGATCCCCCGAGTGCTACCTTAATTACTTCGCTCTTAACCATCACACCAATGGCCCTTTTGTTGACAAATTCGCCACTCATTTATATAAAAACCCATCTTTTGTTAGTGTGCCCAGAATGGAGGAGCAAGAAGTGTGCACAGAAACTAAGGAAGAAATTTTCATTAATTTATTTGCAGGTGGAACCATGAGCCCAGAGAAGACATAAGCGGAACCATAATTGGGCGAAATTCTCAGGAGGGTGAAATTTTTGCAGTGTCCAAATTGGACAAATTTTATGTCAATCCTAGACCTCTCAGTGACACAAACCTGATGGCATAGTCAAACTTTCGATTAGAGCATCAGATTTTTAGAGGACCCAGAGGAGGGAATCTTTGAGGAATCTAGGGGAAATCTAAAAGATTCCTTAAGCCCCGGATTTTCATTTTCTCATAATTCAGAAATTTGGCAGTCGATTTTGCACTATTCGATGCCAAAAATATGATGGTGTATTTAGATTTTCCATTTTTTCATTTCATTTTTCAGCCACTTTTCAAAGTGGATTACAGGTGTCAGCATTCAATGTGCAAGTAGTGATTCCATGAGATTCGATGCCATGAGGTTGATGGTACAACTAGCTTCAATAGTTTGACATCCTCTTCTTTAGATGGTCCCAAGATGTGAAGTATATGCAGTGTGTTCATGTATTTCCTTTTACTATGAGATGCATTGTGTTGTATAGATCCATGTTTGATGTTTGATGTGGGATCTTGTTTCCTTACTTGTTTCATGATTCCTACTTGATGTGATGCAGAATCATCTATGGGATGTACTTGTTGTCATGATTCATCATGTTTTGTTTGAGATTCCTTTGTCATTATGTTGATGGGATACTCATGTTGTCGCCATGTATGTTTTCATTGAGATCCCTTTTATGCCATGTCGGCGGGATGCTCATTAATCATCATGCATGATTTTAGGTCATACTGATAGGAGTCCTTTTGAATGAGATTTCCTGCAGCTGAACATCTCTTGGAGCCACTCCTACATGATGGCATTTTCCTTATATGATAGCGACGTCACCACTATGTACATCATCACTATTAACAACACTTAATGCAACGGCCTACACCATCTTAACATCGGGGCCCAGAGACATAGTCCTGCCTGGACGAACTCTATTATCAATGGCTTATGTTTTCATTTGTTGATGAATTTCATGTTCCTCTTCTTCATAGCATGCAGATGTATTCATTTATGTTCTTTTAAAAATGCAATCTAACACATCACAGAAGTAAAAGGTCTTGGAAGGGTCCTTTGTCACACCTGGACCCGGATCACCACCTCTACGCAATGACTATATGGATGTAGGATAGTCTTAGTACTTCAGGCAGTTACAAGGAAGTGTGGGACTATAAACTACACTGCCGGAAGGATAGTTTGGCAAAGAAAATGGGTTGTGTGACGATTAGAAGAAAGGTGTATAGGGGAGTTGCAACAAAGGAGCTACACTAGCATAGTGGGTCCCGCACAACCTGGCTAGAAAATAACTGTTGGAAACACTTTAGATGATGGGATGGCTATTTTTCGATTGAAGGGAGTGGGGGGAGAGCATTTAAAGAGCATATCTTTGGAAATATGTCACCCAAAGAGCATTAATGAAGAATATTTGGAGGGAACGGATGGATTTGAATTCAAAATGGGCTATAAATAAAACATCCCAATCCACATTAGAACACTTTGCTTCCAATGAGATTTCCTTCCGAAATTTGTGTCTTAGTTTGCATTGAGACGATTGTTGAATGTCTCAATGAGATTAGCCAGAGATATAGAAGAAGTTTTCACAGCAAGGATCTATGTTTGAGGTGGATATACCCGAGTGGCAGAAGGAACTATTCTAGGAGAGAATCACCGCAACACCACCAGTCCCTACCACAATGCCTAGGTCATTGAGGCCTAAACCTAATACCTCCACGGTAGGAGAGAAGAAGTAAAAGAAGCCACAACAAGGACTAGTGCAGGAATCGTCACTTAAAACTCCAACTAAGGTTAGATAGGAGGGTTGGATGGATAAAAGGAGGCAACCAGTGAAACTTTGGGACTTGGATGAGGAAGAATTAAATATGGGGGTTGAAGATATTGACATAGAGAAAGCAGTGCCAATTACTTGGCTACCACCTTATATACTCCTTAGGAAATCCACCGCCAAAGTGATTCAGGACCCAGACTTGGTGAAATACAAGGTCTTCACAGCATCGCTGCGAAAGGAAGTACCAACGAAGGGCGATTTGTTGGCCCGGGTACCATTTTTTAATATGGAGGACTCGCACTTGGGTGATCATGCGACGTTCCCATAGTTGGTACCTATAAAATACTTGAAAGAAGTCCACTATGAGGAGTTAGGTGTTACACGACTTGAGCCAATGAAGTGGTTGGCCAAGATTGAGTGCACGGGATTACTCAATATGTTGTGGGTGCCACACTTTAGCCGAAACATCATTAATACTATTTGTGTGCGTCAATTGTTGGAACTAGTGATGAGGCTCATCAATGGGTAAAATATATGGACCTTGATGCACCTCCAGCTTACTAAAATCAACTCTTCTCATAGTTATTTACATGTTTTAATTATATTTTTCTTAATGATATGCATAAAAGTAAGATGTCATGTCTAGTTGTCTAATGTGCATTGATTGCAAGTTTTGGGAGAAAATTATGGCTAATTAGGGTGCAAGAACTCGAATGAGACAAGAAGGAGAGATTATAGGAGATGGGTTATCCCTAATTAACTCCTCATTCACTAGAATATTCCTTAATCAAATCACAACACCTCAGAGTTGTAGGCAGCTGAGTCATAAGGATCATTGGTAGCTAAGCCAGTGATAGTTAAGAACAAGTTAATCTCAATATTGGGAACCAAGACTCCCTAGATTTAAGGAAGTTGTTGGAAACCTCAGTTGTATAAATAAAGAGGCCTAGAGCCTATTTAGGATTCTTATTTTTTATGCAAGATAGCTAAGAAATTTTCGAGTTGAAGAGTTGTGACCAAACACTATTATGTATTTTTTGATATGTTAATGAAAATGAGAAGCGTTCCCTTGATCTAGCACTGGGTTGACTCATAGGGCTCAAGCTCTTGGGTTGGGGCCCAACCCTAGAAGTAGAGGTTCCTCTTACTGTACTTGTATGCTTAGATTATCTGATAGTTAGATGTGAAATTGATTTTGGTGTTCTTACATTGCAAGTATTGGTAGATTTGATTAGTTTTCTTCCATTTATGCTTAACTTTAAAAATAGCATTATAGAGATAAGAAAATATTCAAAAAAGGTTGATAGTAGGTGTATCTTACCTCACTCCTCACTTAGGGACCATGGCTTGAAGAACAACTCCCATTCAGCCTAAAAAGATAGAATTATGGTTTCTTATAAAATTTAGGGTTTTTTGCTAATTAGGTCATCATATTTCAATTTTAGAAGATAGGTTGCAGTTGTCATTTTTGATATCTTAAGTTTTTCATTAGATTTCATGTTTCTTTCATAATAGGTTTCAAGCATTTCCATGCATGAACTTGGAAAATAAATGATGCAAATTCTATTTTCTTATATTTTGTAAACCCTTCTTATTTTGAGATGATTTATGGATAAATGCCATCAATGATGTATATATTGCAGTTGTTTCTGCATTGCAAGAAGACCTTATGCCATCAACCTCAACCAAACCATATTCACCCATAATCGCCAAAATCCACTAAGTTCTCAATTCAATTTATCATCTTACAAGGAAAACTTGCTATGCTTACTGAGAAAATCCAACCATCATAAAGCTTTGGTTTCAGTTCTGAGTGAGTGCCTACCACTCCCTTGCCTTATTTCTTGCATTCCTCACCTTCCCTAAGATCCATACCACCTTCCAACCCACTCCCTACGCTTTCACCCTGTTCATGTAGGAAAACAGGGGATCATATAGGTGAATTAGGACATCCTATAAACATCCTATAGGAAAACATGTAGTGACCTTTTTTGACCTTGATTTGTGAAAAATGCATCATGAAAGCAAGGAGAAGACCACTTCTTGCCTCCTAAGCCATCTTACCAATTTCACTCATCCCCCTCCACACCTATCTCACTTGCCATGCAACCAAGAAGGATTAGCATTTATATTTTTACCAAAAGATAAAAAGAAAAAGGTTGTTATATTTATTCATGCACACAACAGTTAAGTGCTTCTTTAGACCAGATTTCATGCTTAGGTTAGTTAAGATTCCATATGTGTTAAATTAGAATTCTTTTGAAAAGAAAGGTATATTAACAAATAGCTAGATGATTTATGTGTTTTGTAGGAATCTATTTCAGTCTTTCACTACTGTAGTAAGTAGCATTTCAATTCTCTCAATTATGATAAAATTCTCCTCTCCCAATGATCCGAACTTAAATAGGAATGCAAAAACTTACATATATAACCATAAACACAAAGATGTGGCAAAAAAACACTTCATTTCATTAACATAAAAATATTGAACTATGCTTACAAATAGAATGGAAATAAGATAGCTCGAGCGAAGTTAGCTTATCTCTAAGGAGAGATGTGACAACCACATGCCTCTGAATTGTGTTACAATGAGTCTCAAAGGCCTATTTATTATTAAGAAACAATGGTAAACCCTAAACATCCAAAAATATAACCCTAGGAGATGAAGCACCAAAACTGTGTGCCCCATTTGGGTAAATTGGTACATCAGCTTCCCGAGGTTGTAACTTTTGCATATGATCTCTGTTTGGCTATCATAATACCTAGTTTTGAATATCTTGAAGAGAAGGCCGAAAAGGAAACTGACAAGTGAATTTTCAATATTTTTGGTCTCTTCATTTTCCCTAAAAACGTCATTTAGGGCCTCAAATGGCTTTAGAAGTTCAGGACCCGAAAAACTGCCAACAATAGTAAATTGTGCTACAATTAAGGAAACCAAAAAACTGAAAGAGACAGTGTGGGGGGTCCAAGTGGAATAGGTAGGTGCCCACCAATATCCACTTGGATCATTCCTCCCCCCTTAGGAAGCAATGGTCCCCATTGCATTGAGTGCCTCCATGAGATAGGGAAACCTCTACTGAACTTGGTCCCTGGTGAGCCACTTGCCTTGGTGAAGGAGTTGGCTAGCTTTTCCAACCTGATATAGTTGGATCTTCTATTGGCGAGTGCTCTTGATCTATGTGTCCATGATCTGATCAGTGGTGGCCTGTTCCATGTAGTCGAGGTTTAGCTCTATTGATGTGAGTTGTTCTACAATGTCAGATGTGTTCAAAAATGGTGGGAAGTATGGCCGAAGGTGATCTATATTGAACACTGGGTGAAGACCAAGGAACGGTGGGATGATGAGCTCGAAGGCATTGTAATCGATGGCCTTGCTGATGGTGTATGGCCCATATCGGAGTGGGTGCAACTTTGGTGGGGCCCAACAAGGTACTCTTTCTACAAAGGAAGCCAAAATTTTTCGCCCACCTAGAAGTTGTGCAACACTCAATGTTGATCATGGCATTGCTTGTATTTAGCATTGGATCTATCCAATTTATCATGGATCTATTGGTAGATGTGTTGAATGCACTCAAAGAAGTTGTTAGCCCTTTTATCTTCGGACTACACATGAGTCGAATCTACCTAAGTGGTTGTTAATGGTATGGCCACATAAATGGGGCATAATGGCTAAAATCCCAGCCTTACCTAAAGGGGGATGTGACTTGTTGAGCTATGGAGAGCTCTATTGTAGTTGTGTTGGAACTTAAACAGGAATGCAACAACTTACATATATAATCATAAACACATAGATGCGGTAGAAAAACACTTCATTTCACTAATGGAAAAATATTGAACTATGCTTATAAACAGAATGGGAATAAGATAGCACGGGTGATGTTAGCTAATCTCTGAGGAGGGATGTGGCAACTACATGCCTCTAAACTGTGTTACAATGAGGCTCAAAGGCCTATATATTATTGAGAAACAATGGAAAACCCTAAACATCCAAAAACCTAACTGTAGGAGATAAAGCAGCAAAAGTGCAGGCCCGACAATTTGTTTTCAATCTCTCCATTTTCCCTAAAAATGTTGTTTAGGACCTCAAAATGGCTCCAAAAGTTGAGGACCTAAAAAATCACCAAAAGTAGTAAATTGTGCTACAAAGGAAACCGAAAAACTAAAAGAGACAATGTTGGGGGTTCAAGTGGAATAGGCAGGTGGCCACCAATATCCACCTGCAATACAACAAAACATGCAATTTGCACCAGATTTAGCACTAGATTTTAGTGCATTTTTTTGTCAATTGGGATGAACATCTTGGTGCTAAATCTGGGTCTATTGTACAATTTTTAAAGCGTCCTTTTTTGCACCAAATTTTTTATATTTTTTACGCCAAATTTTCCATTCTTTTTTGCATCATATTTTGCACCAAGATTTTCATTTGGTTTTACAACAGGTTTTGCTTCTAGTTTTGTGCCATTTTTTGCATCTATTTTTGCATCATTTTTTTCTTCCTCTTTTGTGGCATTCTTTGCTTCTAGTTTTGTGTCATAATTTGCATTTATTTTTACACCATCTTTGGCATCTGATTTAGTGCCTTTTTTTACATCCAGTTTGTGCCAATTTTTGCATATGGTCTTATGCCATTTTTTGCTTCTAATTTTGTACTTATTTTTACATCTATTTTTGTGCCAGTTTTTCTCCCTTTTTTTACACCATTTTTTCCATCCAATTTTGCACCATATGTTGAATCCGATTTAGTGTCAAATTTTGCATGCATTTTTGCACCATTTTCTTGCATCCACTTTTGCATTTTATTTATCTCCCTTTCTTGCATTCTATTTTGCACCATATTTTGCATTTAATTTTGCATCATTTGTTTCATCCAATTTAGCATCATTTTTCTTGCATCCTATTTTGCACCATATTTTGCATTTAATTTTGCATCATTTGTTTCATCCAATTTAGCATCATTTTTAACACCATTTCTTGCATCCAATTTTGCATCCCTTTTGAACATCTAAATTTGCATTCTGTGTTGAACCATATGTTGCATCCACCTTTACATCCCATTTTGTGTCTATTGTTACGTTCAATTTTGAGCCTTTTTTTTTGTCTAATTTTGCATTTGTTTTTTCACAAAGTTTTGAATGATTTGTTGCACCTCATTTTACATCCAATGTTGCATCTCAATTTGCATCCAAATTTGAGCCATTTTTATGCCCATTTTTGCACCATTTTTTCTTCTTTTGTGTCCAATTTTGCACCATTTTTTATGTCCAAATTTTCATCCTTTTTTCTGCCACATTTTGTGTCCACATTTGCATCTCATTTTTCACCTAGATTTTAGTTTGAATTTTCATCTAGTTATGCATCATTTTTGACATCCTTGGTTTCACCCTTTTTTTAGTCCCATTTTTCATCTTGTTTTGTGTCTTTTCTTACATCCTTTTTTCATCATAATTTTACACCATTCTTTGAATCCTCATTTTGGTGTCCATTTTTGCATCCTTGTTTGTGTCCAATTCGGTATCCTTTCATATGCCCTATTTTGTTCCCTTCTTTGTGTCTAGTGTTGCAACCATTTTTTGATTTTACTTTAAAACCCTTTTTGTGTCATTGTTTGCATATTGTTTTGATGGCTAGTTTAACATCCAATTCTACTCCTAATTTTGCATCCATGGTTAAATCCACTTTTGGCTTCTTGTTTAGAGTTCTACTTTTATTTCCATTTATGACTCCTTCTATGGGTTCATTTTACTAAGTTCATTTACATAGTGAAATATATTAAAGTTTCTAAATATCATTTTGCTGTAGGATTTAATGCACAGTTAGATGAAAATAAAACCGTCTCAGTTTATCCTGGAAACATAGGGCAAACCAATTAAGAGAAAGGTTGTTCTAAGGCTTAGGATTCTTAGTAGATCAAGGTGTAGAGTATAGATTAAAAAAAAGAGAATGAATTCTTGTGAGTCCTCGCATGCAGGTCTTCTTGGAGTTTTTAGTATAGCTAGGAAGCACTCCTAGCTAGCTCCAAAGATTGGTCCTACACATAAGAGAGAGAATAAAACAACCTTCACAACATAATATCTTGATAATCGAAACTATCAGAAACATATAAATATTATTGAATAAATACATACAAACCAAAATTCCATATATCCATTAGTTAAATAGAAGAAGTAAAGAATGAATAGAAACATATGGAAGGAAGAACAACTGATCTATATGAATACAGGAGTTGGAGGAAAGTTACAACAATCAGATGTAGTTGCAACAACACCTCCCCAAACTCATAGCTCCAAAACTCTCCCTCTGAAGATAGATTTCAGCAGCATGACAATACAAGAATTCCCATCATTTTTTCAATGGCCAAGCCTCCAATATATAGGAAAGTGAAGGCTATGAAGATTTCCCAAATTCCTCATTAGTTCAATTTGGGAAAAATATTTTGGATGAATAATGTTTCCTCATATAAAAATGGCCTTTTCCACTTTTTAGATGCTTTTGTGCTTAGGAAAAAGCTTCTCGATGCTTTATGGCTCTTTCCCTCTTTTGTATGCTTTTACTTTTTAGGAAAAAGCTAAAGATGAGGATAAAGAGATCACATTCCACCATATGAGTTTCCGCAAGTGAACAAGAGTGTCAAATTCAAATTCTAGTCTGCTTATGTTTTAGTTTTTTTTTTAATATATATTTAGTTTTAATATTTTTATTTTCTAAAAAAATATATTTAGTTTTTGGTATTTTTTCTATAAGAAAAATTATATTTCATTTTTATAAAAATGGATTTTAAACATTCCATTCATGCTAAATTTGTGATTTTATGATAGGAGTTCAAAATTATATATAAAACGTAACTCAATGCCATGTGTTGTGTCGTTGGCATGGGTGTTATACATCTCTTCCTTGGTAAGTTATAGAATGTGCTTGGGTTTTCTTAATGTAATAAAACTAATTATGTTCTTCATGATATCTTGAAATGTTCATCTTGAACCAGGCTAATAAAACAATAAAGTTAAAATAGGGTTTCCTTTGTCCTTTGTAGATATTTGTCCCCATTAATCTTGATCTTAATAGATTAATTTTCTTATGGTGGCCTTGAGTGGTCACTTCCATTAGTTGCATGCTTTATAGTTTTTTGTTAGTGACATTTTTTAGGCTTGATAATATGTTATTTAGTTTATCAAAATGTGTTATTGTCCATATTATTGTTAAATATGTTGGTTTTTGACCATGTTTTAGCAAAATGTTCCCAAAATGTTTATAGATTGTATTTTATAATGCAATGATTCATTGCTTGATGAAATTGTTTTGGATATTTTTTTTAATGATTCATTGATTGATGAAATTTTTATGGATATTTTTTTTAGTATATTAAATTGTATGTGATAAAGTCAAAAGTCACCTCTTTTTTAGATTTTCTTTGGTCAATTTCCCTCAAGGCCATCAAGTTCACCATGGTCCCAGGTTAAGGAAATATAGGAGTCATGAAGTGGAATTTTCCAAGCTCCTTAATCTTGAGACATGTTTTTTTTTAGTCACATTATACTTCCTTTCTATGTAAATTCTCAATGAAAATAGTCTCATGGAACATGAGGAGCCTCAATAGTAAAGGAAAACAAAGACTCCTAAAAGAAAAATGGTACGCAAAGCACTCATCAATAATGTTGATATAAGAAGAAAAAATATTAAGTGAGCTTCTACCTCATATAATAAGAAAATGGGGGTGGAATTTCGAAGTAGTAGCGATTTATGCTTAGAGATACTTGGGTGGAATGGTTATTATTTGAAATGATCAAGACATAAAGGTTACCAATATGTTTACCTCTTTTCGCATTATGACAATACAATTTTAGTTAATTGACATCGAGGACTACTACCATGTTTCCAATGTCTATGACTCCAATATCGCAAATGGAAAACCTCTATTTCTCAATTCTATTTCTAGCACAAGTAATTTATACTCCCCATATCCATGTATTATTGGGAGTGACTTCAATATTATCAAGTGTCTCGAGGAAAATAAAGGATGAATCGCAATGTTTAACAAGATATTTTGTAAGCCATACCATTAAAGCCATAAAGTAGTCTCCATTAAAGTTGTCAAGCAATGAGTCTCCAATCCACACATGTGGATCAATGAGATGTAATACATGTGTGTGTGGTGACTAACTTAATACACCACTCTAATAACTCCACAAACTTATGTATTTCACTCTGTCACATGAATTGATAGTAGTGTGACATAAGTAAACCAAGAGTAGACATGAAAGCCTTAGGCAACAAACATTCCCTACATCCTCAATTAGGTGCTTAAATGATGAAGTGAAAATGCAAGGAAAAAAGAGGAATTCATGATTTAACCATCACAAACATGTGATCAAGTGTGATTAGGAGTGTATATATCCATATATTTTCCAAAGAGAGAGTGAATACATGAGTTACCATTCATTGGCCCTTATTTTTCTTTCTTTTTCATTTTCTTAAATATAGGACTTAGGGAATAAGGTTTTCATAAGTTTGGCACAACTCGTAGATATAAGATTTACATGAATTTTCACTTCAACATTAGAGTTTAGACTTAGATAAATCAATATAGTGTATCTTTAATGATTTTGGCTATCACTTTTTGATTTTATTTCATCACAAATGAAAAAAGGGGAAATATTTTGCCACAAATCTATGAATGCTTAATCATAAAGGTTTCATGTGATGAAAACAAAATAATGATGTTATTCTCTATGAAAATGATGGGTATTCTTGAGAAAATCTCATGCTTGTGGATGTCTCCTCTTTGGTTGAGAAGGAGTGATGGTAGACACCATATTATCCATGTGTCATGTACTATGGCTAGGACTAACAATCGTAAGCCTAATAAAGACACTAGTAGGGAGAATGGTGGATTGGATAAACATCTGGGACCAATATTCTTTGAGAATTTGGACTTTGACTAGGACTAATCGCCATAAGTCAAGTACATTAATCCAAGATAATAATAGTCATGAGGATTGACATTTCCTGTTGTCAAATATTATTATAGTGGATTAGAAATGATCATGTGAGGACATACCTGGTGAAAATCCTGGTGGGGTAAGTGCCTAGAGAGGCAGTGGTGTCCAAATTTATGTGTCACAACATTGTGCTCTGATCTAATGGAGAGATAAACTTGTTAGTCAAGGCCTTACTATTTTGACAATGTTGGCTATGATGATGTAAATCATAATTAATGCTTATCAATCCAAATCCCTACTTAAATGAATATCTCAACTTGAGAGTACTTTTTTGTCTCATTATGAGTACCTCCTAGTTTAGAGGGAGGGTCATCATCTTCATTATCACCATCATCACCACCATCAATGTCATCATTATTGCCGTCATTTCATTATCATCATAATCACCATTCATGTCTTCATCATCATCATCATCATTATGGATATTGTCATCAATTGTTCATAATTATAGGCATCATAAGAAATATCATCAACCTAAAAATGTTACGAGTGCTCGAAAAGGGTTGTTAGGACACATGATATATGCAAGAAAAATAAAAACTTTATTTTTTAGAGATGATCGATGATCATCATCATTACTACCATTATCATCGTCATTATAATTTTCATCATCCCCATAATCATAACTAATATAATTTTTATCATAATTGTTGTCATCTTCATCATGAACATCATAATCATCATTCATGTCATTATTGTTCTTGATGATGACCAAGATGAAAATAACGATAATGATGATCAGATGATGATGACTTGGAAAATGACCCCAAAGATAATTATTATGATTTTGACCATGTCAACATTTAAAAATTGGGAAGAATGGCCAAGGTAATTAGCATCATCATCATCATTTTCATTGTAACTCTCATCGTCTTTATCATCATTGCCATTATCATAACAATCACAATTCATGTCATCATCATCATCTTCATTATCATCATCGGTATAATTATTGACATTGTCATCAGTTCATAATTTTCAATGTCATAAGAAATATCATCAATGCAAAAAATATGATGTGTGTTGGAAAAGGGATGCAAAAGTGAACAAAAAAAATGGGGGTAAAAATAGACGTAAATTTGGATGAAGAGTAGACACAACATAAGTAGATGCAGAACAAGACAGAAAAATTGATACAAAAGTAGATGAAAAAATAGATGCAATAGTTGATGCAAACTTGAACACAAAATAGAATTCAAACATGGATGAAAAAGTGGAAGAAAACATGGGCACAATAGTATGCATAAAACTTAGCCTGAATTGTGGTGAAACAAATGTGGATACTACAATGAATGTAAAAAAAAATAGACACAAACTTGAATGCAAAAAGGAGGAAAAAATGGATGAAAAAAGGGATGTAAACATGGGCCAAACATGGGTGCAATATTGAACACAAAATTAGTTGCAAAATTGGACGAATCAAATGTGGATGTAAAAGTAGATTCAAAATGGGATGCAAAACACATAAACAATATTTGATGCAAACTTGGACACAAAAGAGGATACAAATGTGGATGCAATAGTGGAAGAAAATGCGGGTTGCAACTATAGGCATAAGATATGGCACAAAAAAAGTGGATGTAAAAAAAAGAAAAAAAAAAAGAAAAAGATGCAAACTTAGATGCAAGACAACATGCTATAAGGGATGTAAAAGTGGATGCAAACACGGGTGCAACATGAGAAACAAAATTGGATGCAAAATATGGATGCAATGGAAGTCCATGCAAAAGAAGATACAAAATGAGATGAAAAACCCAACACAAAAGTGGATGCAAAAATAGATGCAATGTTTTATGCAAAAGAGGATGCGAAGATGGATGCAAAATTGGAAGAAAATGTGGGTACAATAGTAAGTACAAAACATGGCACAAATTGTGTCACAATAAAAGTGGATGTAATGATAGATACAAAAAAAGAAGCAAATGAAGATGAAAAATAGGATGCAAAAAGGGATGTAAAAGTGAGCGTAATCATGGGTGCAACAATGGATGTAAAATATGATGCAACAAAATTCTATGCAAAAGTATATGCAATACAAGACACAAAACCTGATGCAAATCTTGACACAAAAGTGCATATAAAAAGGGATTAAAAATAGATGTAAAAGTCAATGAAAACCTAGATGTATATGAGGATGCAATCATGGATGCAAATTTAAAAACAAAAAATGGTGCAAAGGAAGGTGTCAAACTAGGTGCAAATTATGGCACAAGAAAAATGGATGCAATAGTGGACACAATAACAGATGAAAAAGAGGATGTAAATATGGATGCAAAACAAGAAGTAAAAGTCAATGCAACAAAAGTAGATGCAAAATTAGATGTGAAAACTAGACACAAACCTCGATGCAAAACTTGGAACAAAGGGGATGCAAAAAATATGCAAAAATGGAAGCAAAAAATGATTTTAAAAATGATGCAAAAGAGGATGCAAGAGATGATGCAAAAGTTGATGCAAGTGTAAGCGCAAAAAGTGGATGCAATATGCAAAAGACGGTGAAACAAAATTAGGTGCCAAACTTGATGAAAAACATGGTGCAAAGAATGGCACAAAACTTAGCATAAAACGTGGCGTAAAACTTGGTGTAAAATTTGGTGCAAAACCTATTACAATACCTGGTGCTAAACTTGATGTAAGACTTGGTGCAAAACTCGGTGAAAACTTTGCATCAAGTTTTGCAACATATTTGATAAATGGACACAAATAGCACCAAAAATGGTCTCTAGATGCAAAAAAGGAAGCAAAAAGGGATGCTAATCACAGGGTTTTGTTGTAGTGCTCTTTAATTTGGGAATCGTGTTCATCTTCTTCTATGATCTGGTTGTCATAGGACTTTTCAGAAGTCAAGAATTGTAAAATATCATTATCATGATTAAAAACTCTCCAACTAGTGATATTGTCAGGAATTGAAGGTCTGAAAATTAACTCTACCGAAAATCTATCAAGGCTGTAGTCTTCTGAAGGTAGGAGCCTTGAGGCTACATTAGCCAGTAGGTCAGCAGCTGAATTCTGGGATCTGGGGATAGAAGAAATATTAAATGCTAAGAATTGTGAAGTAAGGTCTTGCACAAGTGATTGGTAATGTTTTAGATGATTTGAAAGGCAATGAATTGCGTTTCTAACCTGTTTAACAATGATTTCTGAATCACCAAAAACCTTTAAGTATTGCACTTTAAGGTCGATTGCTTTATATAAACCCTAGACTAGGGCTTCATATTCGGCTGTGTTATTAGTGCATTTGAATTCTAACCTGCAAGACAGCATTGTTCTTTCCCCATTTGGATTGACCAAAATGCAACCTGCTCCTGAGCCTTCATTAGACTTAGAGCCGTCAAAGTATAAAGACCAAAATAAAGGTGTATTAACAGTAGTATTTACAACCTTCTCATTATCATTAAAACATCTAGACATATGTGTTTGTGAAAAATTTTTGATCTGAGATGTGAAATGATTAATTGAGAAAGGGGAGGGTTGGGCAACAAAGTTGCCAAAGAATGACTCGGATGAATAATTACCCAAAATATTATTGTTGAAAGCTACAGGGTGATTCTCCTGTTCGAAATCGGTAACTGTATGGGTCATATGTTTTTCTCGGTCTATCTTAATCTGATTTGGCTTTCCTTTATAGGGGAGCCACATGTGTGACCAATCAGTAGAGATGTACCCATGCAATTTTTCAGACCAGTCTGTACTCAAAATCAAACCGTAAAACTCAGGTATATCGGCTATAAGGATATCGATTCTTTGTACTACTCTTGGATCAGCTGACAACCTGATGGTTACGGAGTTAATCTCACCAACCACCTGTACCTTGGTTCTGTCTAATTGAACAATATGGATAGAGGACTTCTGGGGTTCGATGTTTAGTTTGTAACAAACTGAAGCTGGCATTATATTAGAAGACGCTCCTGAGTCAATTAAACAGTTGTGCAGATTTCTATTATAGATCTCATAGGTTAGGAGGAATGGTGGAGTGTGACAGCTTGACCTGTCACCAATTAGGACGGAGTCTGTAGCTTCAACCATACCTGGAGGAGACTGTCCTGAGTCATTTGCGGCTTTTGAACTAGGGAGAGGAGTCGAAGGGACAGCATTCAATTCTTTGAGGAGTAACTTTTGCTGATGTTTTAGTTTGCTAAGCTCAAACATAGTTATGTTGGCTTTGGTCTTTTTCATGTCATCAACAATATTGTACTCCATGGAATCGGACACCACTAACGTTTTAGAAGTTGATGGGGGAGTCGAGGGCTGGTTTTGAGAGACTGCCACAGGCGGTTTCTTTGGAGGTGTTTTGTCTTTTGTTGTAGCTGTACCTACACTTCTTTTCTTTGAAGTTAGCTGAACAGGCTCAGTAGTACCTTTACTCCTTGTGGTGACCGGGAAGGCTTCTGCTTCGTTATCTGTATCGGGATCGGGGAGTATGAAATCCCACATTCCATGACACTCGGCCACTTCTTCCTCATCGTCGGATGGTGGGGTCGTCTCTTCTTCTTCTTCCTGGTCAGAGTCAGCATTTGATATGACATTAGGTGGTTTTGATTCTGTTTTCTTGTAAGTCCTAAAAGGTCTTTTGCTTGATGTTTCGGCCACCTGTTTTTTAATGTCAATCATTTCATTGGACAGTGTTTTCAGGACCTTTTGAAGTCCCTCCATATCAAATGGGTCTTTAGGGCTTTTCTTTCTTGAGTCTTCTTTAAAAGAAACTTTTTTGGCTTTTCTTTCTTCCAAGGCAGCTTTCTTTTCTAAATAATTGATGCGCTTTTCAACATCAAGTGATTCTTTCATGTTTTCAGCTAAGGTAGTTTTAGCAGCCCTATCTACGAAAATAGCTATATTAGCAGGCAGGGCAGTGATATACCATTCGCTTCGTATTTGTTCGCTTGGTTTGGAAGCTGTAGGGATTTTATTAAGGAGTTTATTGAAACGAGCATTAAATTCCTTGATGGGTTCCCTATGTTCTATCCTTAAGTTGGAGAGATCACTTATTAGGGTTGCTAAAGACCTGTCATCTCCATACTTAGTCAGAAACTGCTCTTGGCACGTATTCCAATTGGTAATGGATCCAGATGGTAGAGAAAAATACCAGGATCCAGCCGATCCTTGTAGAGTATAAGGGAAAAGTCTGACAACAACATCTTCATGGGTTACCCCTTTCAGGTTGACCGATAGCATGAAATTATTAATATGTTCTTCGGCCTGAGTTCCATCATCTGGGTTGAATTTAGGAAGCCATTTTTCAGGTGCATCTGGTAAAGGATGCAACGGCGCAGGCATATTGACCGCACCTGGCCTTGTCCATGGATCAGCCATTGTAATAGTACCAGGAGTTGATACTACTATTGGGGTTCCAGATGTATGGAATGATGAAGATACTGAAGGGTGAACCGATTGAGATGTTGAAGCTTGTGTTCCCTGGTGGATAACGATATGTAATGGAGGAGTAGATGGTCGACTTTGCCGATGAGAAGATGAGATGGAAGATGTGGATGAAAATTGCCCACTATCGGACTCCTTAGTGTGCTTCTTGGCCCTTTTTCTTTCGGGCAAGGGGAACTGAATAGGTTCGATACCAAGTTTTCCACTTTGCAGTCTGGTGAGTGGATGTGATAGGTTGAACTGCGAAGTCGTACTGCTTTGTGACACCTCAGACCTTTGTGGCGAGATCGAGAAAGTCTGAAGTTGATGGATAAGAGACTGGACTTCAGGGGATTCAAGACTCAATTGTTCTGAGGGTTGAGGGGTGTGAGCAGTGGTTGTTAATCCCTTTTCTTCTTGATTACGCGTTGGAGAATCAGCACGCGATTGAGAATGAATAGGAGACTCGGAGGGAGAATTACTCTTGGAATGGCTTGTGATTTTTGGTTTACTTGCCATTCATAGTTGAGGCCCTCCTTCTAGCGCCAAAAATGTTGACGCCTCGAAAATCGTTGCATCAACATTGGG
>APFE030262766.1:136751-149125 GCA_000404065.3 Pinus taeda | reverse complement strand
GTTATTAATATTATAATTTTTTTTATGAAATAACATTAATTGGGATGTTATTAATATTATACTTTTTTTGTGAAATAATATTAATTGAGAGCTTATTAATTATCATTTTTTATCAAAACCTAATTTCTAATTTCTGCCTTTAGTCAAACTAGTTGTTACTCCCATACTCTCTACATCTATTTATTACAACGCCTGGATCTAGTTCCTCATCTTTTCCTAAAGATCAACCACACCGTTCAAAATGCCTCGATGAGAATATCTCTTATGTGTTTTTTTACCAGAAGATGCTATTAATTATTAATGGACCAACAAAAGTCTAATCAAAGATTAAAAATTATTAAAAAATAAAATTAAAAAAAAAAAAAAACAAAATTAAAAAAATGAATAAATTAAAAATTAAAAAATATTGCAAGAAAATATTAAAAAAAATATTCCAAAGAAAATTAAAAAACATTTAAAAAAATAATTTTAAAAATATCAAACTAGGGCGGGCCTTTTACCTGGGCAGTTGGGGAGCTGTGGGTAGCTCCCCGTCTGCCCAAACCCCTGGGACAACAAGTCAATTCCGGGAATAGACATACCACTCACTCGCCCAAACCCCTTGGACAACAAGTTGATTTTGGGAATTGACATACCACCCAAGGCGCCATGCGGCTAGGTCCTAAACGGGCGAGGGAGGTTGTGTGTGTAGCCCCGATGCTCGCATAGGACCCAACCATGTGACAAGTCGATTCCAGGAACAAGCTTGTTGCCCAAGGAGTCACAGAGCTAGAGCTTGGGAGGATGGGGAGTTTCCCGTAGCTCCCCACTGGCTCAAGGCCAAGTTAGACCCTAGTTTCAATTTCGTTTAATTTTTTTTAAATATTTTTTAATTTTTTTAATTTTTATCTTTTTACTTCTTCATTTTTTATTTATTATTTTTTATTGTTATTTTTTTTTTAATATTTAAATTTGGTTTTCTTTAAAGATAGTTGTTTTTCCTTTAATTATTAATATTTTATTTATTTTTTTTTAATTATTATTTTGTATTTTTATGGTTTTAAATACCATAATTTTTGTCCGTTTTTTTCAATTATTTATTTTTATCTTTTTTAAGTTTTTGTTGTTTTTTTTATTGTTTGATATTTGTTTTTCTTTAGTTTTTTAGTTGTATTTCAATTTTTTTTGAACTGGTATACATACATACATACATACATACATACATATATATTAATTTATTGGGTTTTTTAAATGGTATGTTATATTTTTTATTTTTTTATTTTTTAAATCTCATTCGAATCATTTTTTCTGAAAAATTATTTAAAATATCATAACTTTTAAATAAAATTCATTAAAATTGTTGTTTTTGAACTTTTTTATTCAAATTTTTCATAAAAATATTTTATTTAACATGCCATTTTAGCAAAAAGGTCTTGAAATACATTTTTTTTAATTATATCTATATGCCAAATGTGTATTTTTTTGTAGAGTGTTTAAATTGTTATTTTTAGTGAAATTTTTTATGTGTATTGAAAGTATTAAATTAACTAATATATAAATATATAAAAAATTCTAACCTCAAAATATTAATGTTAATATTTTTTTAAACTTTGTAAAACAAATTAAAAATTCCTTTATAAAAAAACATTGCAAAGAAAAACAAAAAACACATGTTTGGAAAACCCTTAAAAAATAAACATCTTAGGACAAAAAACAAGAAGATGAATAAGATAACTTGAAAAATGATAAAATAATCAACATTTAAAAAACATTATTCATACTTCATTCATTGCAAAATTTAAAGTGTAAAAAATAAGCCATGAAACAAAAAGGGGTTCATGTTGCATCAACACTTTTCAAAATTAGCATGAAAATCATTAACATTTAAAAAAAATGTTCATACTCAATACATAAGAAAACTTAAAGTGCCAAAAATATGCTCCCAGAAAAAATGTGTATTCTAAATAACCACATTTTAAAATACGATGATTTTTTTGCTACCTTAAAAAAACGGGTAATCGGTAATTTTCACATTTGATCAGCAACTATGTTGTCACAAAACCTTTAGGAGCCAACCAACCTGTCTAAGTGATCAACCCTTGAGACAGCTTGACATTTCACTCCCCTATAGCCTCAGTCACTCCCATGACATGGCCATGCATGCGACTCAGATCCTCTAGTCGCTCTCACAAAAGGGCATGCAAGCCACTCGAGACTTTTTTAGCTAGTTCAGAGCTAGCGACTTCGGATCTTGTGCCAATTTTTCAAGGTCAGGACTCATGCCACTACCCAGAACTTCATGAAAATTCCAGAAATGAAAAGTAACATTGAAACAATGATACGAATGCAAATACTTGAACAAAGACTTGATTGGACCCCTACTAGCCATGATAGGCATTTCATCAAACATGTCACAAACATGGATTCTAAAGGTCATAACAACAAATTTGAGCATAGAGGTCTCATACTTATCTGATAATCCCTACGAAGCATTGCTACCTTATCACATTAGATACATTAGCATCTATTAGGTCATATATTCATTGTTCATTCATTTAAAAAGCAAAACATGATGAGAACCATACATCATCATTGCCATAAAACATGCTCATAACCAACACATAACCAACATATAACCAACAAAAGTAACAGTGATATAACAACCATAAAACCCACATATAAACAAGTATATTTACCCATCAAATACAAGAGGAAATAAGCTCTTATTAACATATGCAAAACACAACTAGGTTTGGACTTCCACGAACTACCCAACCATAGACTAGGCTAAACCAAATCTCTATTTCAGCTAGTCACCCCTGTGTCATATTCTAAGCATGAATGTGGGATCTCATGGAACACATCCAACAAAACCAAAACAGGGCTTCCAGAGGCTAAACCACCTCAACCCTCAACCAATGATTCCACCTCACAGTCGAGCATCACTAGCCATCACCAAATTGGTCTCCACCTAAGTTGTCTAGGGCTCCAGAGCATTTGTTCCAACCAAGGCTTCCAAGACTAGTAACTCAACCCACAATTTTTACCAGACTCCAAAGTGTTTGTGCAACCAAGGCTCCAAGACTAATAACTCAACCCACCAAGGGCTCCAAAGCATTTTTCCAACCAAGGCTTCACTAGGACTAGTAAGTCTACCCAAGTTATTATAGAGCTCAAGAGCATTTGTCCAACCAAGGCTCTAGAAACTAATAACTCAACCCACAGCTAAAGGAATATGAAAACCAACCAGAAAACGAAAGTAAAACCCATAACACCATGACTATCCAAGAAATGGAAATGCTAGGAAAAATCGATGCAATCCAGGATATCTTCCATGACAATGACATACCATAACCAAATAACCACATGCATATGCAATGCATGCCAAAACTAGAAAGGAAATCATACATGCAACATGGTACTGCAAGCAAAACTCAATGTCCTCTTGCGCTTTCCTGCTCTTCATTTTCCTTCTTTCTCCAAAACTCCAAGTATGCCACACTTCTCCAAGAGTGCTCTAAGAAATCTCTAAGTGTCCAAGAGTATGAAAGGGAGAAAATAGAGAGAGAGATCTAAAACTGAATTGACAAAAGGTTACACTAAAAAAAGGTACCAACTAACCCTCAGAATCCTTTTTATTAATGAGGCCTCTATTTTCTTCATTTTCCATTATTTTCCTTCATTTTCCTCCTCACATGCAACCTACGACCTTTACCTTCCTTTTCTCCTAATTTCCATTATTTTCATAGATAAATGCCAATAAATGTATCACGTCTTTCCAAAGCCCCTTTTCCTTTGCCAATTTCCATAGCCATTAATTAATCTCAAGTGATCCGCATCACTATGTCTTTCCCAACATTCAACTTGGAATATGTGTCCCATGACCATGGCTATTATTTTTCCTTTATTAACTTTATTGCATGAATTTTTGATCGGGGCTGTTACAATGACTTTTCTTTCATTATTTCATAGTCTTATAATTAAAGAATAAATTTTATTGTAAACCGTGGAAAATTGGAGGGTTAATGGTTGGGGATGAGCACTTTGTAATTAGTGATGATGTGTAGTGCAATGTGGAGTGGATAATCGTGTTTATGCATCATGTATTCCAAATTTTTAGTAAATTAAAGATATTTATACCTGTTTTACCTCAAGTACATTTTCTTTGAATTCTGATGTCATACAAAACTGTGTGGAACTGATGAATTTTGGTTTAACACTGAAAATGAGGGTGAGCAAGGCTAAGAATCTGATGAGAGATAAATATTCCGAAAGAGGCTAAATTGGATCATGTTGAAACTAGGAAAACAACTAAGATGAACTAAATATGTTGGAGATGTTGAGGATCTCAATGGAATTTGAAGTGCTTCCATAGTGCCTCCCCCCTACAAAGACCTAAGGGTTTGCATTTTCTCATGCAAACAAGGTAAGGGATGGTGTTATCTAAGTGTTAGTCTTTTATTAGAACATGTTTCTACAAGAAAACAAACTAGATATCCTTAACCATAAATCCACACCTTAGTACAATTTTATCTCTGTGAATAAATTTTATTGAAGTCGAACATAGAAAGAAATTGTTAGATTATTGACCATTAATGGATGTCATTAACCAATGTGAGACAACTTATCATTGATGTCAATGAGTGTTAAGGTGCAAGAGCACATTCTGACAGGTACGACTAAATATGTTGAAGTCAAGTCACCTACAAGATCTAACAATCAAGAGACATTGAGGTATTCCCTTGTCATCAGTGAGGATGTTTTCCATTGATGTATGCAAACTCCAAGGCACTCAATAAAATAACTAATCTTGGTCACAAATAGGGTGTTGAAGTTGATAGGACAAGATATATTGGAATGTGGGCCTTAAGAAATTGCACATCAGCAAACACGAGCGTAGAATGAAAAATATTTTGAAGAACTATTAGAACCAATACGAAATTACAAAACTTATAGTGAATCTTTCTTGCTAGCTCCCTGGTTTTCAAGCAAGAATCGTGTTTGGTTGTGCCAGTTATCTACTTTTCACAACTATACTTATTTTTATCTTTACTATTAAATTCACTTATTTATTATACTATCCTATCCTACTTGAAAAAGAACATTCTCCTTCAATTCTAGGAGTATTTCCAACTAAGCCATGTGGGCAACATAATTACGAATATACTCATAGACAAGTTTGAAAAGTATGGTTTAATGTATTATAGAGCATGAAAACCTAGCTGCTTCGAATGATGTGATGTTAAAAATTGTTGATGAAGAGAGCAATGCTTAGATTTGATGGTCGTTTGGAACCAGAATTCAATATAGTCATGATATTCTTGGCTCTTTTGTTCATTTGGTCCACTTTGTATGTCCTCCTCTACCATGCCATTCAAATAGTCTGCTATTGGGAGGTTGGTATCTTGAGTGCATGAAGGATCTGATGATAGGCATGTTGAGAACTCCTCAATCTCAAGTTCTAATAATTGTTCTCCATTAAATTTGGTCCATAATTCTTTATGTCTCCTCAAAAGATTGGAAAGAGTGACTAGAGAAGGCTTCTATATCTTCTTGTGGAGGTGACTCATGGATCTTTTACCATTCCATTACTTCATGGAGTGAAGGTATTCATTTTATGGAAATTGAGGTTTTCTGTTCCTTAGAGGCAGAGACAACAAATGCTACTAAGATCTCAGAAAGTTCTTGGAGTATCATTTTTCTTCACTCAACAAGTTCTTGAACATTATTGAATACTTCTTTGCTAGTTGTTAATCCTGGTCTAACACATGGATTAGTGTACAAGGGTTTCTTACAACACCTTGAAATTTTTTATTAAAGAAATAAATAAAATATGTTAAAAAGAAAATAATTTCAAAGAAAAGTTTTTATCATGCACTTGGATGCACTCACACTATTAATACATGTTGTCACCAGTTATATGTTCATCATGAGTTAGCTTCTTTCTTTCCATGAATAAAACTTAAAATAAAACACACTTACCAACACAATGAAGCTTTGGAGAAACCCCTACTAAAGTGGGTGTGAAAGTTCTTACCTCTTGTCTTACTGTTTCTCCTCCCCCAAGTCATGAGTTTTGGAAAAAATAAGAAAAGAATTAAATTACTAAATCCTTAATCCATTTTTAGTACCTCCCCAACAATAATGCCAAAAATGTTGGGAAAATTATAGGCTTATATTTCCAACATTAAACTAATGAACTAAGATTGTGAACTTAGAGATGCAAGAAAAATATATGAAAGATTAAAGACGTAATCTATCCTAGCTAATGCTAGAAACTATTGAGCAGGCATTAAAACTATCAAATTAAATTTTGGAATGGCATGCTCATTAAAAGAAAAGACCAAATTCTTATAAACATTTGAAACTAAAAAATTTCTGGCCAGTGCTTGTCTTAAGCCTCCTTACTCAAATCTAAAATGAAAGATTTCATTGTGTAGGACAATGCTCATGCACTCATCAACAGGTTGGATTTGAAGAATAAAGTATTCTATTTTTGCTTCTTAGTTCCCTGAATCAAATACTGGAAATCAAAATTCAAGACATCAAAATGTAAATCAAAGCATTGAAATGAATCCTAGACTAAAGCTATCAACTAAATTTTGCTCAAGCAAGTTGTCTAACCAAGGTGTGAGATCTATGAAATTATTTGATAATCAAATACTATTTGGACAAAGCATGGAAAGTATACAACAAAGTGCATAATCACTATACTTCAAATGACCATGAGTCACACACATATGTACAAACCTTAAGAAAACCAATTATTGAAACAAAGTATTGCAAACCCTACATTGAGTAGTTGTTTCTAAATAACAAAAGATCAAGTCCTAATATATAAATGAAATCAATGTGTTATCCAAACAAGCAATAAATCTTGAGTGTAAAGGGTTATGAGAAAATTAACTTTGACTAGTATATTGTTCAAGCAACATGTCAATTTCAAGTGTAAGACTGTGAGTCAAATAACATTAATAAATTGTGCAAACTGAGTATCAAAACCCTAATATGAAAACCAAGGATCAATATCATTTCTCTTCTAGAGTATACTCGTTAATTCAATGTATTGTTACACTTGTGAGAGAGCAACCAATTAAATTCCAAAGGTTAATAATGTTGCAAGAATCTCATGTGAAATCAAAGAACCATGTTGACACCTCAAACAATGTTGACACCAATGTGGTCGTATTCCAGCTAGAAGGGTGCAAGTATGTCAAACAATGATTCAAGTCCCATAAGTGAATTGTTGGTATAGGAAATGAACTAAGTTGAACCATAGAAGCCATACTTCATAAACCATCATTAGTAAAACTATGATATAATTGTATTTAATAACTAAAGCATAGAAAATTGATGTATTAACCACACGACATGTATGATCATGAATCAAAGTGGATTATGGCGTAGTTGGACGTGTATTATTGGCGAAATGCAAAGAAATGGTGTAGCAATAATTACTTGATTGAGTGGAGAAGTATGAAAAAAGCAGAGCCCAACACCTACACTACATACTTTTTCTATAAAGGAATGTAAGTTGTCCATGACATTAATGTGACTAGAAAGTCCTAGAATTGCATCAATACATCAAAATTGATATTGCATATTTTTCACTTGAATTTTATGTTATCAATACCTAACTCATTAGCAATTCCCACCAATTTCTCATTCTATTAATTTTGAGCATACTTTTTTTGTGGAGTTGTATAAACCTTCCTCATTTTTTATGCAAATTATATCCCAATCAATGTTTAAAAGTTAGATACTAATGCCAAGCCTAAGGGTTGGGAGTTCCAAACCCATGAAATCTTAAAATCCTAGAAACAACAACTCAGTATAAAACATTCCAAGACATTGAAGATAAATGTTTTTTTGCTTTTTTCTTTGTTTGTTTTGTTTGTTTTTTTTTTTTTTTTTTTGTTTTTTTTTTTTTTTTTTTTTTTTTTTAGAAGAAGTTGAACTAGATAGTGGAGAAATTTCTCAGTCGATTTTCCATCCCCACTTCACTTATCCTCCTTGATATCCACCACCACAACAAGTTCAATATCTCATTACATTTACATAGAAATTAATGGGTGTCCAAATTGGGATATTTTCAACACCTGTCTATAACCATTTTTATATCATTCTTCCACTTTCCATCATCTATTTATGTAATCTTTATCCCCTTTCACAACATTCCTGCTGTAGGTATGACTATTCTCTTTTTCTACCACTTTTATGCTTGTCCTTATACAATGTGTTGTGAAAATTTTATCTTTCATACTAATATTAGCAGACGTGATCAAAAGGGATTTACTACAACTCCTCTATGTGGTTGCAACTCCTCCATGATGCTAAAGTTGTAGATGAGACTTCACAACAAAAGTTGTAACTCATCTATGATGTTGCAATTCCAATCGATACTTCACTATAGAAGCTGCAACTCCACATGCCCTGATCAAAAGAGTGTTGAAACTCTCTTCCATACCATTGCTACACCATTTCCACAACACTGCAACTCTGAATTAACCATTGAAAGGGGTACCACAACTTACCTAGGACCAATGATGTTACTACAACTCACAGGTGCCCTGAATTTGGGTTGTTACAACATCATTGCCACAACTCTAGTCACCAAAATTCCTATTTTCATAACATATTTTGTTGCAACTATGACACATAACGACATGTGAATAGTTAACTTCTCCAGTTGTACAACAACAAGTGTTTCTCATGATGGAAAGTGACGAAGACAAGTGGAGGACCAATCAGGAAAGGAATTCCAACTGCCAACAACAAATTTCTAATCTGAGTCAGTGTCTACTTAAAATTATTCCTATTCTAAACATATGTTGTAATAGGATGTGTTGATTGATTTTCTCTACTAGCCATCCATGGTACCACTCAATTTTATACATTTACGTCTATGTATAAATAGTGGCTTCCTTTGAAGCTAGAGAGGAGATATTATTGATACAGGTTGTACAATTATATGTTATTCTAATAGAAATACTTTGTTTTTCTGGTCATCTTGTGATCACGTGATTGGGGATTTCTCAGTACCTTGTCTAAGGAGGTAGGTCCCCCTCCTTAGCCTAGTATTTCTATGTAGTGTAGCAGGTAGCTTAGTGTGTTCATTCGAAATTATTTCATATCATTGTTATTTAATTTACATTTCCTATAATGATTTCATTTCTCCTCTTACTACAACTAGTGGCTTTCCTTTGTTGTAATATCATTAATGTTCTTTCACTACAACTTTGGTATTAACTATCTATAATCATATTTCTCACTAGTTGTTGTGAATCTAGGATATATTTCTCTAGGTATTAATCATTGGATTAACCATTGAATAATGGACTTGTTTATTTTCAGTTGAATTGGTTGTTACTACAACTCGCTTATATTATACTTTTGCTCTATTTTTAACGATAAGAATTTTGTTATGATTCATTTTTATTTCTAGTTTATTTTTCCATCATACTTTCATTCTAGGCATGTTCCATTGCATCCTTATTACAACTAATAAAAAATATTGTTACATTGGAATAGGTCAACTCATGTGTTCCCTTTATACCAATGTGATTTATGTTTCCCACAATTTACTTTCCTGCAAGAGTGTTTTATTTCAAGAAAGTGTGGTGTGCTATTGAAAGCATCTAAATCTTGAACGGTGACATTGCTAACTTTATGACACATAACAAATTGCGCTAGTATAAATTGTGCATGACAGTTCACAAGTTCCAAACAAACCTCGGATTGATCATTTAAATGAACGATTGATCAATTTCTCATTAAGATAATTAAAATTCCCATCATTTTTGGTGTCATTGTTGGGGAACTTTCAATAGTACAATTGTTGTTTCAACTCACCTATAGTATGATTTTACTATGTTTCCAGCGATAAGAAATTGTTTATGATTAATTGTTATTTCTAGCTTATTTTTCCATCATACTTGCATTCCAAGGACATGCCATTGCATCCTTGTTACAACTAGTCAAGAATATTGCTACAATGGAATATGTCACTCTTAGTAATTCGTGTGTTTCCTTTTCTACTAGTGTGATTTATGTTTCCTACAATTTACTTTCCTATAAGTGTGTTTTATTTGTTGCAAGTGTGGTGTGATAGTGAAAGCATATAAATTTTGAGCTTTGACATATCTAACTTCATGACACGTAAGAGATTTCACTAGCATAAATTGTGCATGACAGTTCACAAGTTCCAAATGAACCTTGGATTAACAATTTAAATATACAATTGATCAATTTCTAATTGAGATAATTAAAATTAATTAAAAGGCCCATCATTTTTTGGCGTCATTGTCGAGGAACTTCCAATAGTACAATTAATTATGTGTCTACTTTTGTGTGAATTTATTTGTTGATCTCTATGTTTTTTGGCTTGATTTTCCTAACCTTTTATATTTCAGTATGATCTATTGGATGCTTAGAGGTAGGGACTAGCTTGGTATATCTATCAAGAACAACCCCCATACTAACACTATATGATATTCGAAAAAGGACAAGGAACAAGGTCAGCCAAATTATTTGACAACAAGAAGCTCTCTTGCCAAGTAGGATCCTTGACCTTCCATGGTACAAAGCCCTACCAACAAATTGAAGCTAAGGAAATCTCTAATACAATAGTAGTTCTAATCTTGGATAATCCATCTTTGCAACTCATCAGGAAAAGTTCTTTGGAGAACGAACAATACCTTCCTAAAAATCAGTGTGGTGACCAAAACCCTCAAGAAAGTGAACCACATCCTTCTAAGGAGTGCCACCCTGAAAGTAGAAACTATCTAAAAGCTTCAAAAGCTCCTTCAAAAGTAGAAGATACTCCTTTTGAAGAAATAGAAAATCAACATGTTAAGGAAGAATTTGACTCCTTAGGATTCCCTATCACAAAAATGGAATCAAATGCTAAAATGAAGAATATTCCTCACTCTGCACTGCCAAACTTCCATGGTCTCTCTAAGGAAGACCCTGATACCTTCTTTTTTGAGTTCAATGTCCTCTGTCTAGGTTAATATTACGTAGCTAATTCTCGAAAGCTAAATCTCTTTCCTGCTACATTTGCACCATTAGGTTGGTTCATGGGCCTCAATCAAGGTAGCATCGATTCATGGGAGTAAATGAAACAAAAATTCTTGACCAAATATCAAGATTAATGTAAAACTAAGGAAATGAGAGAATAAGTCATTGGAATGATCGAAGAGGAGGATGAAAGTCTTGAAGATTATGTCAAAATATTTAACTATAACTTTTGCAAATCAAGACAAGAAGAATTAACCCCTAAGATATGACAAGTTCTACTATTATGAGGAATTCAAGATGAGTGCATTGGACTCCTTAACCTGATGGCTGAAGGACATGTATTTAATTATAATATAATGAAATCATAGAAGTCTACGAAAGATAATCTCAAGGAGCATCCAAAAAACGAAAAGGACTATGGGAAATGATAGTGAGACATACTAAGGCTTTTGTAAATGGAGTCATGCTAGGGAAGTTGTTGGAAAATTTCAAAACTAAGCTACTTAGTTCCTTGGGTTCTCAATTGGATATATTAAATACTAAGAAGAAGGGGGAAGCAACAATTACTTTGGACATCTTTTGTCTGTAATGTAGAAAAAGACATCCACTTAGGGAATGTAGAGTAAATCAAGTAGATATTTGCGCTATATGTGAAAATGATAAAAACATAGAAAATTACCCATCTCTGTCCCATTTCAAGGCTATATATGAAGAGGTAGAAGAGAAAGAGTAGTTATACTTCATTGATCCAAAGAAACCATGACAATCCAAACCCCTAGGTAAGGTCCAGATGTTGCACATAGTGTTGTCATTGATGACAACAAGATGTCATTGATATCAAGGGGGATGTATGGAAAACAATAGCATGACCATCCTTGATGATCAAAGGAACAACATGACTCATTGTGGAGCAATATGACATCTTGATATTTCATAAAGTCTCATTACATGAGGATATATGAGCTTGAATTTATTTGTGCTTTTGATGAACTTAATTTGCTCAAAATATCTTATAAATAGCATAGTTGCATAATCCTTGTTGATACCTTTCTAATGGTATATTCTTCTTAAAAAATCCTCTTGGATGAGAAGTTATGGCCAGTTGAAAATTAGTATTAGATAGGGAAAATTTGAAAGGCCAAACTATAGGGCCAAACCCAAATTATTAAAAGGTTAAAAAGTGTGCAAGTTTAGAGAGGATCTACCATTGAGTAAAAACAAAGTTACCGATCAAACGAGAACTATTACCACCAAATGAGAAATCTAGTAAAAAAAACCCCAAAAAAGCATGAAAAGACAACCTGAAATTGAAAAGCGTTGATTCTGCATCACCACTTCTTTCCTCAAGGGTAAATTTTCAATATTTTTTAAAAATG
>APFE030262766.1:115353-126241 GCA_000404065.3 Pinus taeda | reverse complement strand
ATATTCTTTCCACATAGTTAATAGGGGGTTTGAGGGGTACCCGTAACCCCACTTTATGGGGTCCAGGGCAGCACCCCGAAAAATTTTGGTTTCAGACCCTATGTTAGGTTGGGCGGACCCACCTATCGTTTTTTGCATGATTTTCACACATGTTTTTTGGACGCGATGGTTTTCGGTCCATGGATTTGGACGCGATGGTTTTTCAGTCTATGGTATTGGATGCTTCAGCATGTATAAATATGTATTGTAACATTGAAAGGAATATAATGAAAGATCAAGCTGGTAGTCCCGATTTTGGGATCCAGTGGGAAATCTTTGTGTATACGTGTTTTATGTGTTATGCTCTCCCATTTTTATTTTTCCTGTGATTTAGAATTCGTATGCAGGTAATTTCTGTACGGGGTTAAAACCTACATTTCTTTCAACCTTTCCCAATCCAAAAGATTTAGTAGGATGAACAACAATTCTCTACACAAGTTAGGCACTATGTCCTATGGTTGGGGGTGCTCAATCCCTTTAATATCCTTCCTTTAGGGGATATACACCAAGAAAAAATTAATTACACCCCTTATTATATAAGAGTTAAAGAGCCAAAGCTTTATGAGTCTATAGGGTAGTGAAACTGAATCTTGTGATTAAGGTCTAGTGAGTATGATTAAGAGTGATAAATAAAATTAGCCAATCAGAGAGTACATTGGGAAGGGACTACTCGTATAACAAAATTACAAATCATATGAGTTAAATAAACTAGAAACTAGCAAAGAGAAATATGCTCAAGTAGAGGATTTTTTATCCGAATTTATACAGGAATGCAACAAATTACAGAGATAAACATAAACACAAAGATGCAGTAGAAATAATATGTCATTTCATTGATGTAAAATACTGAGATATGCTTACAAACAGAAAATGGAAATAAATAGCTAAGGCGATGGTAGCTTATCTCTGAGAAGAGATGTGGTGACTACACGCCTCTGAACTGTGTTACAATGGGTCTCGAAGGCCTAATTATTGTTGAGAAACAATGGAAAACCCTAAACATCCAGAAACCTAACCCTAGAAGATGAAACGCCAAACTATGGGCCCCGTTTGGGTAAATTGGTACATCAACTTCCTGGGGTCGTAACTTTGGCGTATGATCTTCGTTTGATGCCTACAATATCTCATTAGAAAGATCTATTCGGGAAGTACAACTTTGGGAAGAGAAACATCAGTCCATCACCCCATGTTGCTCCTATTTTTCCCAAAAAAAGTTGTTTAGGGCCTCATAATGGCTCTAGAAGTTTAGGACCCAAAAAACTACTAAAAATAGTAAACTATGCTACAATTAAGGAAACTGAAAATCTAAAATAAACTATGGTGGGGGTCCAAGTGGACTTGGTGGGTGGCCACCAATATCCACCTGGATCATTCCTCCCCCTTAGGAAGCAATGGTCACCATTGCATTGAGTTCCTCCATTGGATGTGGTGGAGGTACTCTTCCCAACTCTGGCTGAAGATCAGGATGTCATCCAATTATACCACTATGAATGAGTTGGTGAATGGCCGTAAGATGTCATCCATTAGCCTCATGAAGGTTACAAAAACATTCGTCAATGCGCAAGGCATAATCAACCATTCGAAAAGGCCCTCCTTGGCTTTGAAGGCAGTCTTCCACACATCGAAGGCTTTGATTAGTACCTGGTGATATCCTAACTTCAAATAGATCTTGCTGAATATTTTCCCCCTTCAGTTGGTCCAGGAGGTCATCAATCTGTGGGATCGAGTACCTATTATGGACAATGATCTTGTTCAGTGCCCAATAGTCAATACAAAATCTCCAAGCCCCATCCTTCTTCTGTACCAACACGATTGGGCTCCCACAAGGCGATGAACTTGGGCATATGTGACCTTTCTGTAGTAGCTCCTAGATCTTCCTCTTGATTTCATTATTCTTCAAGACAGAGTGCCGATAGATTGGTCCATTGGGCAACAGCACACCTGGGGTCAGTTCGATGGAGTGCTTGACCTGACAGTGTAGAGGAACCCTTGCGGGGGAGGTGAAGATGTCCTCATACTCCTCCATGACCTTGTCCATCTGTAGTTGTCGTGTAGAGGGGCCCTATCTAGAGGTCTGACCACTGTCTTCTTCTTTCCTTGAGGGCGTATCATCAGGAAAACAAATTTCCCAGTTTTGGAAATGAGCTTACTACATTGTTTTGTAGTAACCAAAGAGATGGCAGTAGGCAGTGCTACCTCCAATATCTTGTACAACTTATTTCCTAAAGTAATAATAACAGCACGGGGCCTTGATTCATACATAGCATGTCGCTTCCACAAGTATGGTTGTCCTAATAATACATCACAAAATTCAAGGGAAGAAATTTCACACAATACCTTATCTGTGAAGGGCTTGATGTTGTATGGAAGGAGACATTACTGGCTCACGCAAAGATCCCATCCTTGGTGAAGCCACCCAATGGTGTATGGTTGTGGATGTGCTCTAGTCGGTAAGCCCAGCTGCTTCACGACCTCTGCCGAAGTGAGGTTCTTTTGGCTCCTATTGTCGATAATGTACTGTAGCGGGGATCCCTTTATCAGGTTCTGACTCAGAGTCAGAGCATGCATCTGATTCTGAAACCTTTAGCTCAACCACCAGTGACTGCTTGGCCCAACAGTCACTTGTGTTGTAAGGTAGAGCTCTTATGGAACTCACACCATTTTCCCGTGTCCTTTTTCGACTTCATGGCATTGTTCTTTGCTTGCAGCTTTGTCAGATTGTCTTGGGCCACCCCACCTTGGCTTTGTCCTTTGTTCTGCAGTTTAGGGGCACCTTTCCCTTCCTTTGGATTCGCATATCCAAAGTCTCGCTTGTACAAAAGCCAGAAGTTTCCTCTACTTTATTGATATTTCTCCACATAAAAGCCTGTTTAGGATAGACAACTTCTAAAGATGAGATTGAGGTGATCCTTTCTAGCTTTTTAGATTCAAGTTTGAGTAAATGAAGCAGTAGTAGTGAGTTAACTTGTGATTTTCCTTCGTGAGCTCATGAAAGTCAGCTAATGTGACCTTATTGAAGATACAAAACATTCGTTTATAGGGTTACATGGTCTACTAGTCAAGTTGCCCATTTAGCGTGGAATCTACCATTTTATGTGGAGCGTTACCATGGAAAATATGCCAATAATTTAGGGTTTTACTTGATTACAAGTTGGTCTTCCACTTTGAGCTCATGAGGATATATTTTCCAATGTAACAAACACCACTTAAAGTGTGAGGTTAGAGAAGAAGGTGATGGCCGAAATGCTTTATATAGTGTGACTAAAGAGAGAGAGTGTATGTTAGAGAATTGGGGCCGAAAGAGACCCATGAACAATCACATATGTGAAAATATAATATCATGTATTGAGTCGGGCATTCCCATGCTCAGTATCAAAAATCCACTATTAAGAGCACACATAGAGGTGCTCATATTAAGAATTCATAAAGGCATTGATTAAATACCATATAATCCTTTAAACACAACAATGTCTCAAAATTAAACCCATAACATAAAGCAAATAGTCTTAGGATACCAAGTAGGGTTTGCATTAGCTTCGGGGTGTACAAAAAAATAACGTACTTGAAAGACTAAAAGTATAGCTATGTGGGTTTTCGTAGTAAATTTGAGTATTCCAAGCATATTTTCTTTACACCAAATCCAAAAATGACTTCTAGATTTGTGTTGAGATACAAATACCAAAAATTTGGGTGAATGAAATTAGGAAAACCAATTTATACAAAATAAGGTTGGAGAAAATTGTGATCCCCAATATTGGAAGTCAATGTGAATAGAAGTTTGTGGCGCAAATGTTCGGGGTGAAAAATTTTATTCATTCCCTTCCTTTAGTAAATAAGCATAGGTTAAACCTTTATATGATTTTTATTTATTTTTTAAATAAATTGAAGTGAATGATAATAAATAACAAGAACATAAAAAAGATCACCTAATGAAATTTTCAAACCCCTAATTTTGCCAATGTTTCAATTTTTTTTGTTAAAATTTTCCTCTCCCTTGAGAGGTGGAAGATTTTTACTTGGAAAAGATGGCTTAGAATTCATACTAGTATATTAGATTTCATTGGCTTGTATCTTAAAAGTTGTAATCTTAAAAGACTACACGTAGGAATCCTGCCTTGAAATAGCATTTTTCCAATGAAAAATGTGTGTGTGTGTGTGTGAACGTACTTTTGATAACTTTGTTTTCTAATTTGTTTCGTTGAATTGAATGACTAATATCGCTAATATATAATGGAAATATTGTACATTCATGTTTAAATAGTGTGCCTTGATGGCCATGCACATTAATAAGTTTAGATTATAATGTAAGCTTTGGTAGTCCATCAAATAAATTTCAGCAAAATTAAGAAACTTTATTGAAATACCTATCGAAGATATAATTATTGAAAAAAAAATACCGTATGATAAATGTTCGGGAACTCCCAGAAAATACCATTTGAAGTGATATTTTATCAACAACAAGGACGCCTAATAAGAAAAGGGATAATCAAATTCTTTTGAACCTCGATAGAAATGAATGTAAAAGGAAATGTAGTTACCTTACTCGTAGACATCCTTACAAAAAATCATTATTAACAGAATACATAGAGGTGCTTATATTAAGATTTCATAAAGGAATTGGTTATATACCATAAAATCCTTGAAACACAATAATGGCCAAAGAAAAATAAGGTACTTGAAAGACCAAAAGTATAGCCATATGGATTTTCCCAATAACTTTGATTATTCCAAGCATATTTGATTTACATCCACTCCAAAATTTCTTCTAGCTTTGCACGATACTCATACCACAAAGTTTGTTGAATGAAATTAGGAAGGGAAATTTATAAAAAAAGGGTGGGAAAAAATTGTGATCCCGAATATTAGAAGTTGAGGTGAATGGAATTTTGTGGCTGAAATGTTAGGGGTGAAAATTATCTTTTATTTTTTCTCCCTAGCAAATAATCATTGGCTAACCTTTTAAATGTAATAATTTTGGGTGAATTTTTTCGTTAAAAAGAAAAAGCTCATATTAGTGGAAAGGTTTAAAAATTTCAAAATTTACTCTACTAAAAGAGAAGTTCACTATACTTGGTTAAAAAGAGTTGACTTAAAGATAACCAAAACACCAAGAAAACGACAAAAAAAAAACTAAAGTAATCTATAGTAGCCACAAAAGTAGGAAGGCTTAAACAAAATATAATATCGAAATTAGGAATGATAAAAAGGCTTAAAACCGAAAGCTATAAATAAACAAAGATAGCAACCTAGATGAGAGAGGATTTGTAGTAGAAGAGTTACCGGCAAACTAATCTTCATATTCTAAACTAATCTTGGAAAGGTATAACTATTTTTTTTAGAAAAATTATTGACATGAACTTGAGCTCTTCATATTTACTTAAACATAAACATTTGGTGTTTCTAAACATCATATACCTCTTCTAGACCAATTTTTTTTTCCTTTTTACATATTTATCTAATATGATGGAAATCATTTTATCTATTTCTCCCCTTCGTATTTCATCATTTCATAATATATCTGTAAGTATAAATTGCATTCCATTAAGCTATGTCCTTGCATATATTATCTCTATAGAGATTAGTTGTATTTTATTAAGCTATGTCCTTAGATAGACTATGCATAGCAATTGTACAACTCATAATTTAACTCTAATATTCCATTAGTCTGTTCCTATCCCTAAAGACATAGGTTACCAATTCCTAACTCGATAAATCTTCCCAAGCATGTTTGGGTGTCGTTAGTGAATTCCATGTATCTGACCAATTTCCCTTGGAAGGGGCAAGGAGGTTGTGCAAAAATTAAATGGGTATTTACATGTATATAAAAGATGACCCTAAAAATTATTTCATATATAATTATTGAACGATTTTTCGACAAATCCTTGAATACCAATTTTATGGTGCCAAAATTTTCCCAAGGTGTTCATCCATAGTCCATCATTGAATCCCTTTCTAACTATCTAGAGTATGTATGATATAAATCCCATAACATCGATAACCCGATAATTAAGAACCAGAACATCTAAATTATTACTAGTGCAAAAATTTGGCACAGTGGTTACTTCATGTTGTGTCAACATGGATTACTTGGTAGAGACCACTGTGTAGTTTGTTTATGCACATTGTGTCACGCAGTCTTGGTGTCCATGTTCCCAACTCGTTGGTCTATGTCATCGTTGATCTATGTCATCACCTTGTTGGGGAAGTGGTGGCTACGCTCATTCTGAATACCACATTTCCAAACGACATCCTTTCATTTGTAGGATGAAAGGATGATCAGACCTTTCTCAGTCAACTTATTACACGAATTGTTGACGCCATAGTCTAACTAGCTGGAGGAATTGCCAAGAAAGTTATGGAAGTTCTGATCATATTTAGAGAAAATCCGGCAAGGATTTTTGTAAATACAAGTTATAATTCTTAAACTTCAAAATTTTAGGTGTCCTAGACATTTTTGATGGTGACGAATGCATTTCCACCATCAAAAATAGGATTCAAACACTGTCTCTATAAAAGAAATTGAAATTTCTTTTGCCCAGATTCTGACCACTTTTTGTCATCCGGGCAATTCCTCGCCTCGTTAGATGACTCCATTGTTAACTAGTCCAGAATGTAAGTTATATTTCCCTGTTTTGCATGCACTATCACAGTTGATCAGGGCTTTATTGGATTAATTACCCATGGGGAAACTATTCTCAATATAAATTGTTGGGCTCAAGGCCAAAGCTCCAACTCCTCATTACATGTTATGTAATATCATTAGAGTCCACCCACAATGTACCACACCAAGGGAGGATCACTCTTCTACAGGGTTTTCTTAATTTACCATTTTTACATAGATACTTCACGCAGAAGATACTTCACAGGGTTCCATGACAGAAGAGGGTAAAACTCGATGCCAATAAACTTGTGCTTATTAATTTTGCTCATAACATAACAGGGTAAGATAAGATAATATATTTGAACATTTGGTTTTCTTCCAAAAAAGATTCCCTCTCATCAAAATAGCATTTGCTACTTTAAGTTCACAAATATAGATTTAATGAATGTGCATGGATCACATTAGATCAAATAAATTAGCTTAAGTAAAGATGATAAATAAAACTAATAATTCAGACTAGATATAAATGGTATAGATTTAATGTGCATGGATCAAATAAATAAATATAAATAGAAACAAATATTTTATAGTTACATAAATAAAACTTAAAATTCAAATCAGATATAGATAATATAGATTTAATGTGCATGGATCAAGTAAGTAAGTAGAAGCAGATATCCATAGTTACATAAATAAAACTGATAATTCAAATTAGATCACCTAATGAGAAGAGTAGCTGATTATTTACTTAGTCAAAAATAGCTGAGTTAAAAATAAATAGAACATTGAGTGAAAAACAAAACAATGAGTGAAAGAGAGAGAGAGAGAGAGAGAGAGAGAGAGAGAGAGAGAGATAGAAAACTTCAGTTGCCACAAAAAATATAAAATTTGAAAAAAAAGAGCTTTAGTTACTACAAAAATTCTAAAATTGAAAAAGGAACTTCAACTACCAGTTACTTCTAAATGAATAGGGGCTTCCATTTCATAAAACATAAGAAAAGAAAATGAAATAAGAAAATGAAAAAGACTAAAAGCAAAGGGGTCATACCAGAGAGGAAGTTAAAAGGTTTAAAATATTGAAATTCTATTCTATTAAAAATAACCAAGACAAATAACAAGCAAGTGAGAAGAGAAGTTCAGTTCAATGTACTCAGTTAAAAATAGCTAACTTGAAGATAACCGAAACAAAACCAAGTAAAAAAAATAAAGTAATCTATTGTTACCAACAAAAGCTAATATCAAAAACAAACCCAGATCATACCAGAAGATTTGCAGTATAAAGTGAAATAACAAAGTTGTTGCAGGGAAGAATGAGCGTTGTTGATGAAATGAAAATGGCAAAAATGATGAGTGCCAAGGAAATAAAAAGGGTTTCCATGGAAACTATAGCTAGTAAACCACCGATAAATAATTTGGTAAAAGGCCATTTCAGCAGTGATGATGATGATGATTTGAGCAGCGAGAGATGGTATTGGATCCAGATTTCAACTAACAACACTCATATGTTATAGTCTACCTCGGAGTTTTATAGGCTCAGCAAGTTATTACCTATTAAATGTGCAGGTAAAGGTAAAGATAAAGGAATAGAACCTTTCCATGTTCAGCTTGTTATTCCAAAAATTCTAGAAGGCATTCCCTGGAATCCTCGGCAAAGGATTAAAGTTAGCAGCAGCAACAACAGAAATGGTGGTGCAAGTTTCAGAGGACCATTATTCATAGTTATCACATACAACGTGCTAGATGAGGTGTGTGATACTGCAAAGCAGTTCCCCAACTACCCTTCCTTGGCACTCTGTTGGGAATACCGTAGACAAAACTTATTGAAGGAAATATTATAGTGCGATGCTAACATTGTCTGCCTCCAGGAGGTCCAGCACAATCACTTTTGTAATTTTTTCAAGCCAAAACTGGCCAAATTAGGATATGAAGGGGTGTCTCAAGAAAAGCAAAGACAATGGTACCTCCCAGCTATGGATGGCTATGCAACATTTTACAAGCTGAATCAGTTTGACCTGATAGAATCATGCTAGATCAATTTGAGCGACTTTTCTCAAGGCTTTCCCCTATTTCAAAAAGACAACATTGCCATGAATCTCATCATTTCCTTCAAGAACAGTACTGAACAACAATGCTTGTGCATAGTGAATACCCACATCCATACAAATTCGATGAACAATGATGTAAATTTATGGCAGGTTCATTACCTACTTAATAATTTGCAGGCGTTTATCTAGAATAATAATTCTTCTGATATTATTCCTCTTGCTCTGTGTGGGGATTTCAACTCTTTGCCGGGAAGCGCACCCCCACACACTTCTCACTAAAGGCTATATTTATCCCTTCCATAAGGAAATTTTCAATTATGATCCATCAGGTGAGTTGCATCTTGCTCAAAGGCTTTACCATACACTACCATTAGCAAGTGCTTTTTCTTCCTATCTTCAGCGCTGCAATACTAGTGTTTCAAAGATGGAGAAGAATATGAATAGGAAAACAGGGGAGCCCCATTTCACCAACTTGAGCAAGAAGTTTTAGGGGACGTTGCATTACATACTTCACACTGCCACCAATTTGAAGGTGGTGTCACTACTCTAGTTGATCGACCAGGAGGAGGTGAAACATGTCAGACTTCCTTCACTTACTCATTCTTCGAATCACATCCCAATTGCAGCCAAGTTTCAATACATCCACTCCACTCCACTCCAAAACTGGCAAAGCTTTGCAGTAGCAGTAAGTCTAAATAAATTAAATTACATTACAGACAGTGGAGTTGAATGGTTGGCTCGCTAAAAGTGCACAAAACAGGGTTCACAAATGAAAGCAAGCAACTCTTCCTTGCCTTGCCTTGATGATGGTTGTACAGTTGTAAGGATTGAAGAGGGTTATGAAATCAATTGATGATACATACTAGGATGTAGATAGTTTAAGATATTAATTGATGATATTACTCATATTGACCCTTGAAATGGGAGGAAAATGCAATGTTGTTTTAATTCCCCCCATAAGAGGATATTATTGGTTTAATAAAACCCCTTATTCCCTCTAAAAACAAGTTCCATAAAATCTAGGAGACCATGGTTAGGTTTCTACGAACATGACACATTCATAAAATGAATTAAAAAAATCATGAAAAGCGGAAAGAAACTTACTCACTAACTATTTCTTTCAACCTTTCCCAATCCAAAAGATTTAGTAGGATGAACAATACTTTTCTACACAAGTTAGGCACTATGTCCTATGGTTGGGGGTGCTCAATCTCTTTAATATCCTTCCTTTAGGGGATATACACCAAGGAAGAATAATTACACCCCTTATTATATAAGATTTAAAGAACCAAAGCTTTATGAGTCTACGGGGTAGTGAAACTGAATCTTGTGATTAAGGTATAGTGAGTACGATTAAGAGTGATGAATAAAATTAGAGAATCAGAAAGTATGTTGGGAAGGGACTCCTCATATAACAAAATTACAAATTATTTGAGTTAAATAAACTAGAAACTATCAAAGAGAAATTTTCTCAAGTAGGAGGATTTTTGATCCAGATTTAAATAGGAACACAACAAATTACAGAGATAACCACAAATACAAAGATGCAACAGAAATAATACTTCATTTCATTAACGTAAAATACTGAGATATGCTTACAAATAGAAAATGGAAATAAACAGCTAGGGCGATGGTAGCTTATCTCTGAGAAGAGATGTGGTGGTTAGATGCCTCTGAAATGTGCTACAATGGGGCTTGAAGGCCTATTTATTGTTGAGAAGCAATGGAAAACACTAAACATCCAAAAACCTAACCCTAGAACATGAAACACCAAATCATGGGCCCCGTTTGGGTAAATTGGTACATCAACTTCCTGGGGTCGTAACTTTGGCATACTATCTTCGTTTGACGTGTACAATATCTCGTTAGAAAGATCTATTAGAGAACTACAACTTTGGGAAGAGCAACATGAGTCCATGTTTCCCCAAAAAATGTCGTTTACGGCTGCCTCAAAATGGCTCTGAAAGTTCAAGACTTGAAAAACTGCTAAAAATAGTCAATTTTGCTACATTTAAGGAAACTAAAAAGCTGAAAGAAACTATGGTGGGGGTCCAAGTGGACTTGGCGGGTGGCCACCAATATCCACTTGAACCATTCCTCCCCCCTTAGGAAGCAATGGTCCCCATTGCATTGAGTTCCTCCATGAGATGAGGAAACTTCTGCTGAACTTGGTCCCTGGTGAGCCACTTGCCCTAGTGAAGGA